>JABASC010003400.1:0-14283 GCA_019776185.1 Plutomurus gul
ACCCATGAAAAACCCAAACCCAAAAACCCACTCCTGCACACCCTGATTTCCATCGGCGATAGGCAAAAATCATATTCATTTCAGATTACAGGATAATTCAAAGGTATTTTGTGAATGCCACCTAGTAAAAATTCAATAATGATCAACTCTTAATGTGTAGATGTAGACAAAACGATGGAAATTACTACATAAAGACACTCCCAACCTAACACCTAACCTAGCCAAAATAATAGAAATTTCCAATTATTTCACAAAAGTACATAGTAAATTTACTACTTTAACAATGCAAAAAAAAAACAAGAAATATCTTAGGCCGCATTAAAATTAAGGAGTCTGTATTAAAAATATGGACAAATAATTTACCTTCATTGATGTATTAATTAATGCTGAATTAAAATAAGGGAAACATAAGAAAAATTAAAAAAATACATTGTTTGTTGCCATCGAGTCTATTTGCATGTTGCCAACGAGTACATACGCAAAAAAATTGTTGCCATCTTTTGTTGCTAATGAGGATGTTGCCAAAGAGGGCACATACCATATTTTCAATCTGAAAACAGCCCTTTGTACAATTTGTCCACGAATCTCAACGAAAACTTCGAGATTTGTGGTAATATGTATGTCAAAGTACATACATCAAATTTCATTTGCCATGGAAAAATTTGCTTGTGCAAGGCATAGTACTTTATAGCATGAGAGAAGCTCGAATTTAATTTAGTGCGTAAATGCAATTAGTCAGGATTTGTCAGTGTTGATTTTATTCCAGCAGATTTATAGCACATGTTAGTGTCAAAAGTGTCTAGGTACATAATTCCCAAGATGAAAATAGCAATTATGTGAGAAGCAATACGAAAGTCTGCTTAACATTTCTGAAGTGAAGCACTGCACGTGTTCAGCCATTCGCATTTTGGCCTCCCTCAGATAATTCACATACATGCTGTCCATAACTGATCATGGTACTGGTTGTCCTGCCTTGTGACATGTTTGAATGTCAGAATTGGACGAAATGGTAAAAACGACAGCACTGACAATGAAGAGCGACAGTGGAACAGCGAAAGGAATCCTTTGATTTACCAAAATAATATGTAGTTATGCCATAAGTTTACGTGGTTCCTTGGAGACATTGCTGTAATGCATAGAAATATTTATATACTAAAGAGTCAGCTTGGAACTATGTACACACATTGTGTAAGCGAGCCTGCAGTTAAGTTCTGCGGGAGTAGGCCGGCAAAGCTGCCTGTTATTGTATTAGGTAATGCCTCATGCACTGGATATTGAATGGAGCAAGACCAACAAGGGAGAGAGTGAGAGAGAGGCCAACACACACGAGCACGGAAAACGACTTTCTCCATTTGTGTTTTCTCAGACGAACTCAGTTTGGTTCCTGGTGGAATCCTGCTAGCATCTCGTCTCACTCATCCCCTCCGTTTAGCCTGTCTCCAAAAAGTTCCACATTTCTCCTCGTGCACTTCTACGTCTAGTATTTGTGTATAAAATATCAGTCAACTTCCGCCAATGATATATATAGATATAAAATATTCCATCAATTTCCCTACATTTATTAATTTGTGAGTTTAATGGGTAATCTATATTCCACCTCCTGACTTTATTATTAAAAGTACCATAAATCGGCCACTCCCGTGCAGAGAAACCGTGATTAAAGTTTCCAATGTTCTGAAAAAGTTGGATTGCGACGAAGAAAACAAAAGGATTTTGTAAATACAGAGGACAACCACGAACATTCTGGAATCTAGGGCATTGAGCGACTTAGAGTTTTCCTAGAATTCTTCCCTCATCATAACTCTAGACAAGCAAACATTCATTACCAAGATTAATATACTGGTGTATGAAGATTAGTCCGCCCGTGCAAAACTTCTTGTGTCAGCAGGGCGCTGGAGGAGAAACTATTCCTAAAAGTGCGGCAGTCGAGTGAAAAATTATTATACAAGAGAGTAGTCACCTTCTTCCGAATTACCTACGGAGCTCTAATACTCACTGTGTTGTACTGTACATAGTAGTTAAGGAGGCGGGCGGATCTTTGTGTGTGTATGTGTGCTAGGGCCGGAATTTCCCTTTTCGATCTTTTCTCTCACTGTCGTTAGCTGATAGTGGCCGTGCACTGTTTAATGTAGCTCCCTCATGTCGTAATAAATAACCAATATAATTGCAATAAGTCAACATACAACAACATTGTGTAGGAGTGTCTGTGTGAGAGTAGCAATCGCCGCCAGCTTACTTCTAATCAGAATATAACGAGTTTTCGTGAAAATGCATAAATAACAAGTACAGAGTGAACTCGGTGGAAAACTTGTCTAGTATATCCTCGTCGTGTCTGTGCCCCCTCCGCAGTTCCTGTGGCTTTACCTACTTCATCCTTAGAAATAAATAAATAGTTCGGTCGTTTTTCCGGTCCTGTGACATATTTGTAGTTGTAAACCTTTGAAAATTCGTTACACTTCAATTCAGGCTCGTTATTTATTCGGCGGAAGGGAGATTTCAGACATTTTCTTCAAATCGATTTCTCATTATTACATCTGCATATAAATCATTTCCCGTGCTAGCCGGCTGACATTCTGAAAGAATATCGAAACAGAGAGTAAACAATTTCCCCACTTCCGCTGTCTGTTCGTGTCAATGAAACTTAACCCCACATGCAGCAGGTGAAATGATGAGAGGATTAAGCATATTTCTTTTGTTGCTTCTGCTCCTTGGTTGGCGGAGATACAGCAGAAATGGGTTGTCACTGTCATTCTGCTCCGCTCATTTCATTACTCATTTTGACGGACACGACGACTATGAAGACGAGCGGGAGCGAGAGGGCTACATGCACTCCGCAGAGGAGAATGAGGATTTCAGAGAGAATGAATATCACAGTGATCACGTCAACGACGAACTCAGATTCTCTGGGGTATCAACTAATCCTTTGCGTCACAAAATCGTCGGAGAACATCCATTGAAAGAACATTTAAAGCATAAGCAGAGTCAACAACATCATCATCATACAAGTCCGAGTTCGGTGGCATCAAGGAAACCGCCTCTAACACTACCCCCACTCAGAAGATCACAGAATAAATTGAAACACGACAGTCATTCTAATCCTCCGGATAAAGGCAAAGTATTTCGACATTCGAACAGGTTCTTGGACAAGTTCTATGAACATATGGATGCAAGACTCAAAGAACATCTCACAGACTCTGACTACTATTTAGACAACATGGATTTTAATGTGACAACCATCTCTCAACTGATCTGGAATCTGAGGGATATGCGATCAAGACGAAGGAGATCTTCTGCTCTTAATCAAACTCTCTCAGCCAAGTTCAAGAGAGTCAATATCACGTGGCCACTTAAGAAAATCGGAGAAATTCCAGGAGAGATTTGGCTGGGTGGATTAATGATGGTGCACGAAAGGGAGGACAAAATCATTTGCGGTCCTATCATGCCCCAGGTATGCAAAGCTTTCTCTTTTGTATGTATATAACTAACAACACCTGGGTGCAATGTTTGTTTCATAAACTATTTATGCTTATAGGCCTACTGATTTCTCTATCAGGCACCTGCGCTTTCATTTTATTGAAACATTTACCAACCGTAATTGTGTAATTACATGTTATGTGTATAAGTATAACGATATCATAGTGTGTCTACTTATTAGAATGAAAATTCCTTGCCAGACATGGTAAATGTTGAATGCTTTAGGAAATGTACTTGTTAAATCTTCAATGGTAGCTACTATTGACAAACACGATTACCCCTAATTGTGGACCTTGGCCAATGCAAATGGGTCTCCCGAATGTAGCATTGCGGTAGGTCCAAATAGTATACCAGAACGGTATATATAATTCATATGTAGGTACCTAGAATCGCCTCGATGTTCAATGCTTTTAACGTATTGGCATAATAGTATATATATAATGAACGAGTAGTGCAAAGACAAAAGTGGAATGCAACCATTCTCTCAAGAAGAAATTGTTGTATTTGTGCATTTGTCAAATTGTAGTAATTCGTGATGCTTTTTAATGAAAAATGCAATTACTTTTCAACAAATAACAATGCATCACGTCACAGCACAAATATGTGATGCTAAAAACAATTTTTAATGTAAAAAATTCAGCGTGTAGAGCAGCAGCGTGCTGCAGACACAAACAGCCTCTCTTCATTATTTAGTCTGCAATTCCACAAAAAGGGAATTATTCTATTAAACTTTACTAATTTGTTTTCCGTATGGAAATGTATGGATATTGTATGCGAGAATGTACACGATTCTGTACTCATGCAAATACATACATTCATCCATGTGCCGGCATTCGGTAGGAAAATAAACTAAAAAGTTTTAATATAGCTGATGCTACACAAACGTCATCAATTAGTGTGAACACGAATTTGTTAGCTCATTTATGCGCTTCCATAGTGCACACTCGTTTGCTACACGTGCATTAGGCATTAACACAACGAAAGGCGTTATTTGACAACATGAACTGTTGACTGTAACGTCATAACGTGACATTACTTTAGCTTTGACACATCGCACACTGTATGTTACTTTTGTGGCGTGGCAGGCAACACACCATGCATAAACTTTGTCAGAGTGGCAATATTATTAAAACAAACATTAATCTTTAATCTACAACTTTTGAGTGTGTGTACCTTGTACTTCCAGAAAAGTCTTTGTTATATTCGACTATATAAAAGTGTAAATAAAACCTGTATGCAGGCATAAAACTTAAGTGAGGTTACATAATGGTCTTGCCTGTATTCATAGAGACCCCCACCTAAAGGAGGTGTTACAAATTGCCGAATTGACTTGCATTGTTCAAGTTTATCGTTCCACAACATGCACACCGAGAAAAGATAGATTCTTTAAGAGCGATTGTAGCGGCGAATAATAAGAACCTACACCGTGTCTAATTGCTTCTGGCTACTCCGCCCACAAACCACTCCTCTAAAAGGTTTGGATCCAGCTAGCAACATTAGAGACCGACTGAAATTCTCTATTGATTGAATTGAGTTATTGTCGATGTCAGAATCACATTTCTTCGTTGCAAGTGCTTTACAAAACAAACTTACAATAATAAACCACAAGTAAATATATAAGGAAATACTCTCGCAATAGTAATTTACTCGTTTCTACAAATCATTGTCTGCAATCTTTAGTAATATTCTATGTCAATGTTACAAGTGTGAAAAACATTAGCAGTAAATGATATATCATTTGCAATACTCTTGTCTCCATTAATAGAAGTTTGTAAGAAAAGGCGACTTTATCTGATTCAGTGCTGCATTGAGTTTAGTATTTACAAATCGTTTCTGTGAAAGGTGAAAAATTGGCTTTAAACCTTTACTTCCATATTTGTTCTTTGCACAGGTAAAGTGCATTATAAAACGAATAAAATAGGTTTGACAGACGACAGAATTTGCGCACGACAGTGAGAGACACACGTCAAGCGAATTTGGACGGGTCTACATTTTTAGATTCGTACCTTTAAATGGTTTAAGATTACGCTAACTAGCACAACCCAGTTGTCAATCGTTCTACAGGCTCCAAAGCGACAGGAAAAAGCTGAACTTAAACCCGGGCATGGCGGTGTGCAACAAAAATGTCTAGCCACTAAAAGTGAGCATGCAATGATAGCGTTGTGGAGCTTTCTTTCTACTCTACTTTCTCCTCGTATTGTTAAAGTGGCTGGAGAAAGGTGCTCAATATTCGATATACCCTGCAAGCGTGTGCCACTATTATATTCATGTATTTATCAACTAGGCATAGAACATTTGCCTTCATAATGTATAAGTATAATAGCTATTTAAGGAATAATAACTTTAGGAGTCGTGTCTACATACAATAATAATCAACTTTAGTAATAACACAATGCTTATGCACAGTATAACTCTCCTCACCATATTCCTTTTGAACATTAGAATATTCTATGAGTGGGAAGGGTTGCCCCCAGTCGGAAGTTTTCGTGACTTGATGCGAGCAAAAGCAATTGAAATCCCCGGTGGCGGAGAGTATAGTTATTGCCCACATTGAATTATTTGAGAACCATCACTCATTCCAACAAGAACAGTAACACAATTTGACATGTATAGTACTTGACTTGTATTTGTAACGGGAACCGAACTAACCTGGTAGTCTTTGTGAGCTCTAGCCGTTATCTTCGTTCCATGCTTTTGTAGTTATGCCTTTGCATTTGTCCCACCCAGGCTCTTACAGAGAAATATTCGTATTATTCTTATGCCTGTTATCAACAATATGTAGTAATGTATTCACAATGCTTTTATCAGAGCACAACTATTCAATCATCCCATGTTTAAATATGTACATATATTTGATATCCTCTTGTAAATTTAAATGAAACGTTTTATGTTTACGTTTAACGCAGTTTGTAACCCGTTGCTGTATCTTAGTTACTTGTCACAGCCAACGGTCAAAGCGTTGCATAGTGGAATCCTTGAAACTGACTTATGCTCATCAGTCATAAAGGCCCAGCTTAATCAAATGTAATTTCAAGATGGCATTGTAGTAAAGCTACCTAGATAAAATTCTAAAAAATGTAAACATAAACAGTCTACAGTCCACTAACTACTACTCCATATTTACGTATGTCGAGATATAGAAATCAACCGAGATTATAAGTGCATTCAAAATTGTGTTTTGACCTGGCATGTACGTGTTTCCATTTTGCACGCACACATTGTCCAAGTTAATTGCAAAATATCTTTGCAATCCCTGCAACTAATCGTTTGACACTCGCAATCGTTCTTTTCCTCGGCCAGTCGACACATGAAGGTGAATGCACGTGCTAATATAATAATAAGCGTCTTCTTCCATTCAATGCATGCTTACTTTAATGTGTGTGTAATTCGTAATAAAGACAGCCAGAAATTCAAGCTGTAAAATTCATTTGTATGTGGGAAAAGGCAATTTAATTCCGTAATGATATAGATAAACATCACGGTATGCAATTTTAATGTAGTTCAGTTCACTAGGAGCCTTATTGGAGCCAAAGTTGAGGAAATTAAAAGAAAGGTTAAATTGCACTCATTCAATAATCAAATGCGTGTGTCGCTTTTCCTTTCACACTGTATGCAATGTAAATAACTTTGTAAACATTCAAGGTTATTTCATGCTTGATGTATTTACAGTTTTTTTTGGCAAAGTGCAGTCTGCAAGTCTACTAAGTACATATACACAATACACAGACTATACAAGCGGCCAACTCTCACTCTAAATATTATATAAAATATTAGCGCTTTACCAAAATTATGAAATGTTCTTTTATATTTCCTCCTTCCGCACTTTGCATACCTACGTGTATTCAAACCGAGAAAGTTGTAAAAGTTCATTTGAAAAACAAATGTGTCAGGCAGTTTGAGCAATGGTTAGCATGAAGCATAAGTATTGATCAGGCTGCATTTAGTACGTGGGTGTATAATTTTGTTTCTCTCTAAGTGAATAATAATACCTGTTGTAGTATTTAAAATTGTGTGGCAGCCCTTTTCGGGGTATTTCTATATATATTTTGTAGTTACTGCTAAATCTGTCATACACAATAGACATTGATTTTACATAGAATTGTATGCATAGCTTTTTTAGCCTCAACTTCTTTATATTCCCTACAGCCAATAATATATCGATATTAGACTGTTCGTTTACCACTTGAAATTATGACACACACTTATATTGATTTTATTTACAAATACACACATTACAAGCTTTGATAGACAATTTGACTTTTCTCAATGTAACATCAAATGCCGAAACGTGTATAGAAAACGAGTTAGCTTGAATCATGAGTGCACTAGTCATTCTTGTTGTCCGCTGTGAAGTTCCGGCGAGTGATGTGCAAAAAAAACACAGCATAACCACCACGCTTTGACATGCAACTAATTATTACTGTGGAAGGCAAACCCTGGCGGGGCTTTTACGATAAGAGAGTCATCATATTAAAGGTTACTACACTGCATCATCGACTACGAAGACTAATTGTCAGATGTGACGCGATTTGCACATCAAATGGAAATGTAAAGTCACAATGGCGCCGACTGAGAAGTTAATGTACACACGCATTCGTACCTGTTTACGTAGGCAAATAATTGATGATGCAGCTAATGCGACCGTTTATTGGGTGGCTACACCTTTTCCAAAGTATCTTCCACTGTGAGTCTACCACGAGGTTTTCTAGAACTTTAACTTTTTCCCCTTACATTAATATTTACTATTTGCATTGCCATTTTCTCATGATGTTCCACCTATTAGGTGATTATTGCGGCAATCATCTAAATACTACATATTTCTTCTCACATCACGTCTTCGTATCGAACTGCCGTTATTCTTTCCAACTGCAACGCTTTTCCGAAATTAGTTTTAGGGTTGGCAAGTCCCATAAAATTATTCAGTTGCGAACACGACATACTACGCCAATAAATACTTAAGTGTTTCCGTACTCATTTGCATAGAAAACGTAATCAAATCAGCCAGCAGCCCAAATAATTTTTATTGTGCTCGTGCACAGTGAAAGCAAGAGAAATGTGACTTGTGCCGCGTGCGGCATATTTTCAATGGTTAAATTGAACTCACCATACCACAACCAGTTTTCCTTATTTCTTTTGTAGTACTTAACTACAACAGTAGGCTCCTATCTGATAATGTTGGTATTTTGCCCAGCCATAAACTGCACTCTTCTGGAGTACTTACAAGTAGCACACTGTAGTCATTGTAAATGTAATAATCATTCGAATAATTACTCTTTTACACGGTCATTAGGCAGTAAATCATATCCTAATGCAGTTCTGTTCCCCGAGAAGTATAATCTAGTGTCATATAATATGTAGCTTTGAATGCACGTAGAAATAATATTGTGTAATGAGCCATGTTCACATATTTGCTTGGATTGTATGTGACATACTGTGGAAGCAATAATTCTTATCGTACTATAGTGCTTCCTATTCTTTCATCTTTTTACAACACATCCTGCAATAATTCTGTATGAATTTCGGTAGTAGTTTGTGGTATAATGAACAGGAGGAGGAGTGGCACAGTAATCATGCGGTACCATCCACTGGCAGCAGTATGTCCAGTGGCTGGCTAAGTAGTATGTCTGGAGGTAATAATTCAGCACAACATCTGTCATGCACTGTTTATTTGTCCACAATAAAAGTACTATTATAGAGAAAATTGTATACGAATGCACCATTTACGAAATAATGATAGAGGAATTTACGATTGATTTATACCGCTTTTGACCCTGTGTCCGATAACCTTTTGTTTCAACGCTGGACTACAAAACTATATACTTAAGTGATTGTGTTTCATAAACTACAGCAAGACTCATTTTTTCACCTTGGATGCAAAAAAATTATCAATAAATATAATACCTACTGTTGACGCACTTAAACCAACGTGCCCTCCCTTCTGATAATATACTTTGCGATTGCGAGTGTACGAGAATGTAACAGGTACTCCAACGCAGCAATACGCTGCGTTGGCGTACCTGGGGTCTTCATGGAATAATTAGTCCATGTAAACGGTATTTTAGTGAAAATATGGTTTACTAATTTGATGCATTATAAATATGATACCACTCAATGTACTTGTACAAGATTGAACAGGAACACTGCGTGAGCGTATCAAAGAAATAGGCTGGAAAGATGAGACTGTGAGACCTCAATGGAATCTATCTAGGGCACATACATAAACAAACTTTATAAGTCAGTCATTTTTTCAGAAAATAATGGTGCAGGGACGTAATAAACTTTAACGAGAGCAGCCTTGAGGAAGAAAATGTTGTTGGCATTTTTCTGAGCAGGTTGACAGTAACATTTCCTTAATTGAGGTGCATCGTCATAAGCCATGTAATTATAATGCCCCCATAAAGCAGTGGAGACGATTCAGCTATGAAACGAAAATGAAATCGTTGAGTCTTGCAACTGCTGCTGCTGTTTGGACAAATGATAGCAAAGCTAAATAAATATGAACTCAAAGCCTAGTATACATGTTCTTGTTTAGTGACATCATATCTAAGACTGTTATGTGGGTGCTGTTGAGAGTCATTGACTGTGGAAATCTGTTTCCAGAGTCCAGACCGCTAAGAAGAAAAAATTTATTGAAGACTTTCCGATGAGCCTCGTTTGCTTCTATTGCCTATTTCTCCTTGCAATTCTTTTTGTGTCGCCCCCGTCTTGCCCTTCTTCTATTCTGGATACAATGAAGTAGGGCAAGTAGGGCCGCAGCTCAGCTCAATGCTTTACATTGGTGAGACAGTGTACATAGAAAGAAGCTCATACTTCATTTATTTACGCACCGTCACCACCAAAGAGTAAAGAATCGAAGGGATGCGCTGCATTCACTCTCACTGCCGTCTTTTTCACATTATATTTCTCTGTACGATTTTATGAGGCAGTGCACGACACGAAAAGCTCTCTGAATTTCGATCTGACTCTCGTATGCTCTTCCACTACTCTGCTAATAAATATGTATATAGTACATAATACCTATGCACTAGTAACTACTACATAGTATGTATGTATGTATGTAGAAGGACAGAATATTAGTTCACACACTAGATACAAGGACGAGCTTTCTCCTGGTTGGGATTAGGTGGCTGGCAGCTCTGTGTGTGTGTGTGTGTCTCTAGTCAACTCCCACCATTTCATGTCATACAAACCAACACAATACTAGGCCATCGCCATACCACCACTGCTAACATCACCGATGCCAATACAGACGAGACGAGAGACGAGAGACGTACGGAAGGAAACTTAAATGGATTTGAGGATGAACGCTCCATTAACTTGACTTTCCACTTAGCAAACACTACCCTTTTGAATTTTGAGACTTTGCATGCAAACGATAACATTGGGAACGAAGTGACTCTTTGATACCTGATTTCGGCAATGTTTGCCTTCAATTTACATACTGTGTGTAACCTTGCAGACGGAACATGACGCAATCTGTGGTTGCATAAGCCTACTTATTCACTCATTATTCTAATGAACTAATCGCATTAGAAATGAACCTGAAGTTGCCACAAAAACACTGCCTACTTTTTCACCGCAACCAAAAGTAGTCGTTCAGACAGGATCTGTAGTTACAGCTGCAAGTCCCCTTTTTCCTTCGTACAGTTTTACTTAGACTCGAGATTTGCATAACGAACAGAGCGTTTTGCAGACATGACGCAGGGAGGATTAAATTAGTTTGGATGAAAAAAGACGGGTTTTTTGCTAATTCTGGATTAGCGGGGATCTAGTTAAATAATTTAGTAATCGATTTCAGCAAATCCCATGGGGCTAAGTACATACAGTGATTTTTGTTCACCAGAAATGTAGGAAATTCGTGTGCCAAACTAAAAATATTTATTAGACAGCAGTCAAGGAGTATTTCTACGTCGACAAGGGAGGCATTTGAGAACTGACGGTAATACGTTTCTAGACCAAACGTTTCCACTGTAACTGTCCCTAATGTTTATGTTTATTTTGTTCATTTCATTATTTCACTCCATTAAACTCATTGAATCGGGTAGGTAATGGAAAAGCTTAAATTAGGACGGTGGCACAGCGTCAACGAACACGACGTACAGGAGAAAGATATACGGCCAACTGTGCAGCCAAAGACAGAAGAAGGGTGTGGAGAAAGTTGAATGGTGAAACGGAGAGTGAGCAAGTAGTAGCAGTAGTAAGTAGAAGCTCTAATAACACTTTAGCTCAACAGCATAATAAGATTTGGGCATCCTAAGCGGATGGATTTACCTCGGGATATTAACGGTTCTCAGAGGCTCCCTGTACTGTGCGTATGAAACTCTGATTGTGAGAGGAGAATAGAATAGCTTTTGGTTTTGAATTAGCTCGCGTGTGCGATGTCCGACTCCACGCGGATTAAGTCCGAGGAACAACTGCAGAACGACTATCATACCAACCAATACGCGCTTTTATAGTTGCTACATAAATGCAATGTTAATTATTAAGTGCTTACTGTACTCGTGTATTGCATTGGAGTAAATAGTAAGTCTAGTGTAGACGACTACCCAGGGGAAATCCAAAGGATTTCTACAATTTACACCTTCAAAGCTGGCGTTAAAATTAATGAAATAAACCCAAGTATTTACATACACACGAACGAAAGAGTTCCACAAAGTTCCACATGCAATACTGAGAGTTGACTGCGTTGCGGAGTTGTGGTGCTTAATATTATCAGTCGTTATACATCTTTAAAACAATTCTATGCACTCTAGAAATTCGGCTTTGTGTATTTAATAATGAGAAATAGTTAATGAAGTATTTAGACAGGTGAATTTAACAAAATTGTTTTGCAGAGGTTCAGCTGAGGCTTAGCAAGTGTTTTGGTAAGCTCGTTGTCAAAGGTGGACACATACACAGTAACTGTTTTGGTAGCCTGGGGAAAAGAGAGGTCCGTGCGTACTTTGAGGATTTAGCGAAGCAAAATAAATTTACTAGGGGGGTCTTAAAAAGGTTTGGTAATATTGATTCAGATTTTGAAAGGTAGATATGAGTCTGACACAAACAAAATTTGTACGACGTAACTACTAAATGTACATTTAATATACCTATTTGACATGTAAATACACTGAATAAGCAAATCAGTTTAAAAGGCAGCTTAATTTCTGCACAAAACATTGTCAAATGAATCGCCCATGCCAGGCACCGATCGAATGGTTTAGAATTTAGAAAATTTATCCGAGATTTACTCTGAAAGCAGAAATGGTTAGCGGCACTTCTTGTTTCCTAAAGTAATAAGGTTTGTTCCATTGAACCTGTGAGCGGAAGCCTTCTGTCGGTATTTCAGAGATTGTATGCAAAACTTACCCGGAGGATTGATTTGTCTAAAGAGCTCTACTAAAACATTATGTAGGTTGTGCATTGCACTTAGTAAATTACATAATTTGAAGTATCTCTGACCAATCGATTTTTATGCATACAAAACTTTAGATATTTTATTTCAAACTAGAATTTGCGACAAAGAATATCAAAAACAGTAACGGTAATTTTAGTAGACTGGCTGAATCTCCGAACGACTCAGTAAAATCACAATTTCGACTTTTTTCTGGAGACGGTGTAATATGTTTTTTACTTTGAAGGAAGACACTTCACATATTTTATACTCTTGTATGCAATGATTGTGCCTTCAAAAACACCAAATTCGTGAAAGCATTCCACTTGAATAATTTAGTAAACCAGAAACCACAGAGCTATTCTACTGAGATTCTACTCAGGGACAAATGATTTTTTCTCTATATCTGTTTCACAATTTTTCATTCTGCTTTTGAGTATTTTTCAGGGCGCAGCATATGTGGTCTACTGGTATCTTAAAGTACCTTACAATTGCTTAAGGAATCATTCTGTCGTGAAATTGCAACTTTGGATCAACTCGCTGTCCGTTTTTTTGCAGTGATTGACGATGACGTGGTATCCAATAAATGTATTTGATGAGAATGTCATCAATTATTGGTTCACGCTTTCACGACAATTTTTATCCGTCTCACTTTGGTCCAGTTAACCTTTATTATATTTTTTTACCCGTTAGAACCCCTCTGTGAGCCCCACCTCGACCACAGTGCACACTTGTCCAATGTACTTTGAGTATTAGTGGTTCTAAAGTAAAGTAACTCTAACAAATGCTCAAAATGCCTTTTATTTATGTGTCCCGGGTACATTTCTCGTCTCTGGTAATATACTTGTAGATTGCCGCGAACATTAAATACTAGATCCCAAGGGTCGTTGGTAAAAACGAAAAGTTATACCACTAAAAGCGCAACAGCAATTTTGATCCTGAAGGATACCCGTATAACTTTAATTATTCCGTTGGAACGACTGTTCTGCCAGTTTTCTTTCAGCTGGTTTATTACTGTTGTGTACCTTTTACTCGGATGCACACATGCATAATGTATGTGCAACACATATGCACCTCACTGTAGTCCGAACCACACATAGTAGTTATACCAAATGTACATATGGACGACTCAAACGCCTTTTCGTACTTTTGAATGCTGATGAGCCACATACAGACAACCAAAAGCGAGTAACCTACACATGAGTATGTAGAAACAAGTACAGACGTGATCAGCATAGACAGCAATGAAAAAGCTGTATAGTTAACAAGTAAAAACGCTCTTTCATTTATTTTTACATTGCAAAAACAGGAAAAACTGTGCCATATATAACATGGAAAACCTTTTGTGAAAACGATTATTTATTTAGTTTCTAAAAAAAACTGGACTCTATTTCTTTGACAATCTTTCACAGGGGGGCATTCAGGCTCTGGAGACAATG
>JABASC010003401.1:0-14282 GCA_019776185.1 Plutomurus gul
ATTCTCATCGAATCTTTCATTTCTCTGTAAATCGTAGCTGAGCTCATTAAACGATTTAAGAACATTTACTGAATATTTATAACCGCAATATGTACATTAATTGAGTATTAAGAGTGAGACACAGGTAAAATCAACTATACAACAATTCCTACTTTCATATATGTAAGTACTATTAAAGAGTGCAATATATTCCAACATTGTACACGTAACGTTATCATTGTGTAACAACCTTGTGAACTACATGAGTTTGTCTCTGACAATATTATGACCTAAATCTCGCTCAAGATTTACCACCAGGAGGGATGGTGATTGTGTAGTGAATAGTCGTACTTTTCAATGCTAGAGAGACTAGAACAAATAAACTTATTTAATATCGTGTGCATAGACATTATAATTTTGTTTCTACTCTATATGGATGATGATACACAATTTGTGTGTGTTCCGATCTGCAAGTGAAAGCAAAACGTATATTGTTCATACAATGGGAAAGTGTTTCATATTAATTTAGATGTTTGTTTACTCACACACTGTATCAACGCCCTTGAGCTAAATTTCCACATGCTTTCTATGCTTTTGTCAGTTTAGAATTACCCAAAGTACGATTTATTGCGAAATTTCTGACAGCATTCCATTTTATGCGCAGAAATTCGTATTTAGCAATCAGTAACTTTTATCATGTAGTAAGTACCGTGCTAGTCAAGAGTTTAATTGAAAGATCTAAAAACTTATAGCTTCTTATTTACCTACTAAATAGAATAAATAAGCCAAGGCACAGACACTGATGCTATCAAAAGGAAAATAACTTGCGCATCATGTGGGCTGGAGAAAAGTAAAAGTTTTCTGCAAATGTTGTCATTATATGATATCGCAATGATAGCTGTTCGCCTTGCTAAACAAAGGGAGAGTTAAATTTAATAGGGCAGTTGCATTTAAAAAATGAATGAACACATCAGGACGCCAAATTTCAATGGCATAACTAGTGATTGCAAGTTTTGAAAGTATTCCAAGTTTGAAATTACATGGAGGGAGGTCACTCGATTCAGTTTGTCATAAATTTGGGTTTCCCAGTTAGAGGACTGGTGCTGAGTGAGTGCACTCTGGACACACAGTGAAAATGGATGGAACTCAGAATGGAAACTGAGAGAAATGAGACCGTGAATGTGGCGAGCGAGTGAAAACTTTTTCAGCAACTGAATATATGATAATTTTATACTCACTCACTCACTGAGTCACTGACAATGAGTGAGTTATAATGGGAGAGGGGACAATGAAATGACGAGAGCCTTTTACCAGCAGCATTGACTGCACACAAATATATGTAAGTATAAGGAATGGAGTGCTGCGCAGGGAAATGGTCGACTGGCTGTCAATAAATGAATCTACAGAGAGGCACAAAGATACGATGGGTATTCTTCCCATCAATTCACTCTTTCATCCGAATGGCGTCCTATTCCGATTCCACAATAAAACTATTCTGTTTATTGTTAAAACTTGTGTATTATTACAGAGCCTTTGCCCTATCTCTCTCTTCAATTCAATTTATGTTGTTTTATGACTTTGCTCCTTTCAATTTCTCATTTCTATCCAATTCCCATCAAAATCTCATTGACGAACATACAGAGCTATACTTTCTGGTGATTTTCTATGTGGCTGACTACTGGAATGTATTTACCTTTATTGGTCATTGACGAGGGCATGACAATTTCATTAGGTCAATACTCCGGCAGCCTGCCATAACTTTTCTTTACGTATTTCCCCATGAGCATTGTATCAATTTTTATTGTTATCCATGCGGTAGGTGCATCAATTGTCTTCAATATAAATTCATGTTTAGCATCGTGTTTATTGCTGTTTCAGCATTTCTTGTTGCCAACATTAATTATCGTCATTGTAGTAGTGGTACAAGAAGAGAAATTATACAGCATGGTCACTCCTTCAACAAACAAGGTAAAGGTACAAGTCTGACAAGGTGCAAACGAACTTTTTCAATTGAATGTACTGCAATTGCAAATCATAAATAAAAATACGGCGATTTAATAGCTTTGATATACTTGTGTTTACACCTTCAGTGTGTCCAATTTTACAATAAAAAAACCGTACAACTGAAATGATAGAGTGCTTTCATGATTTAAGATGAAATTTATGCGACTCTTAAGTTTTTCGTGTTGCTATAAATGTTTGTGCCAATAACTAACGGAATAAACGTCAATTGTACACTCCGTACAGAAGTATCGGCAGAATAAAAAAAATACCTTAAAAGGGGTGAAAGTTTTCACCTATCGTTTCACTAAAATTTTTATTGATTATTTGAAACTTTTGTAAACCTTTTTTATTATTATTAAAACAACGCACTTTTCGTCACATCCATCATTAAATCTAGGTATAACATCTATAAATTTCAGCAACAAAAATAGTAAACTTAATTACAGTGGTTAGATAGAATTTACGCAAGGGGAAAGTTTTAAATATTTCCTGGTTTCTATAAAATGTTCAATATTTTTTAAATGTGTCGTTGGACGTGACAGTTAAAATACAGATAGAGTTGCATACTATTAAAGTGTGGTGCACGTTGGGAGTTACTGTTTTAATTGTATTTCGTATTGCTGCTACAGGTAGTCCTTAGTTAGCACCACAGTAACTAAAGATAAATAAGTACGTCAGTTCTCCATATTTTATAGCTGAACAGATTGCGATGCCTTTCACGTAAACAAATCCCTTTACAGTTGTGATACGACATGTGAAATTTGCTACAAAGATTTTACAACTACTTTTATGTCTACTTGTCACAACACTAATGTCATTCAGCTCTTGTGTCGAGGTAGGACTCGCAGCGCCCATCATCGCTAATGCTCCATAAAAAACATGAGAATTTCGAGAACACCCTGCGGACTTACTCATAATACACTCTGCATTCATTAATAAGTGAATCACAGAGTCATCATATCACGTTCTTAAGGATGCCACTAAATTGACTGCACGTACTACGTACACGTTACACAAGTCCGCTGCATCCACGTGTACGTTGTACACATAAACTGTAAACATCTACTAGAGAAAATATTTCACTTGGGGGAACTCCAAAACGACGAATTTCTTGTTGCTCTTAATTGGTTGTTTCCCTACAAAGATGTTATGCAAATTCTAATGCAAGCATGCTAAATCAGATACTACATGTACATTATATTTAGAACATTAACGCGTACACAAGTATAAATGCTTTCTTTCTTTTTGTAATTTAAGCGAAACGTGCAAATTATGCAGACCACAGGAAAGAAGAAAAAAAATCCAAGTTGGGTGATCGTGGAACTTAAATAAATTGAAATTCTTTTCCTTCAACGTACTTTTTCTTTAGAAATTACCTTTGGTATTACATATCACTATCATCGTATACTTTGGTCAAATTGCCATCTATAAGCAATGTTGGTAGTTGTAAAATCTCAATAAGCCTTTAATCACTGTAATAGACAATTACGAACAAAACTCGTGCACTTTTTAAAGTAATTCAACTTTAGAACCTTATCTAATGCCACTAATAAATTCCAACAAGGTCAAATCTAATTAAGGGATTTATCTTGAAAATCTTTACAAGTAATTGTAAAAGAATGTGTTGTGACATTTAATTAACTGGAAGCAAGATTTTTCAATTTCATTGGTTAATGGAACGATTTCCACTACTTTTACCATACCACCTTCACTATACAAGCTTTAGGTGGTAAATTCAATTGAGTTTTATTTAGAAATTGTACCCTCAATTGAATTAAAATAATCAAGACGCCATTTTCAAAATGATTCATCCTTTCATGGGGTGTACCATGAAATATGTGAATTGCACTTATAATTACACCTTTGCAGCAAAAGGTAGGATAAAACATTTTACCATGTAGGTACTGTCTAGATCTTGATGGTATTGTTGTTGGAATATGAACCGACTTCATTGAGTTAGAAGTACGATGGAAACGGCATCGCGATCAGAACAGAGGTTTAAAGGAAGAAGATGCGTCAGGTCAACATAAATCTAAATAAATCAAATGTTCTGTTGGTGGGAGAGCTCTGTAGTGTTCCGATCATTCCATCGATAGTCAAATTAAATCCATTGCACAATCCCATGTTGCATGTAAAATTCATTGTCTCCGTAAAGAGTGTCAGTGTGTGTGTGTTGGGGGTGGGGTGTTTGTGTGCGGTGAGCTCATAGGTCATCCTGTCATGTCAACTTATCATCACTGATATCGTAGATTTAATCTCTTCTGCTTAATACACATTTCTCTGCCTTCGGGTGTTGAACTAGGCTTTTCAATGTATACAACATTTACCTTCGTGTAGTAATATAATATTGCACTTTAAACGGATTATAGATTGCCTCACTAACTGGTGAGCAGTTTATCCTTAATAGTTAGAATGTAATTGTAACAACAGTGAACTGGAAACTTAGAAAACCGATTAAAAGTACACCATGTTACATTCCGTTCGTGATTTCAGCAATCTCAGCAGTAGTATGACATCAAAGTGAAATCGCTTTAATGTTTAATATATTATTTGATTGCACATATGTCTAGAACGTTTAAAATCATCCTGGTCTGCTTATCTAGTAAGTTAAGTCGTCTCGATTAAATTAGATTAAATTCTATTATGACTTTATGAGACGGTTTTGAAACCATAGGAGGAGTGATATATTTTCATTTAAGTATAAGCTTGTTGTTTTATTGTTAGTGATGATCTATCTGAATGTTAATAATTCGGTGGTGAAGCCGTGGAAGGTGTGTCGAAATTCTATGCTGGTTCTAAGCCTCTGGTGTTTAATGTGGCTATGCTTGCTATATTATATTTAATGAGACACTGTGTTTAGGAAATTACTGTAACGAAGGTAAAGTGTATACACATAAACTTTAGCAGTTTAAATTGGTCATGTTTTGTATTTATATGCTTTCAGATTTAGAGCAATCGTGTGTAGGTACTCAATAAGGACATGATGTCTCCCTTAGAGAAAAAACCGAATGCAGGTTCTAGGTATACCATAAAGGTAGGACCTTCTGACTCCTTATTTGGTTTACAGGCATATCAGATCCAGCTAAGCCAATGCAACTGAAATAAAATATGGAGATTGTCGTAAACAGAAGCCTTTTACAAATGCACGAGAAAAATAACAGTACAATGAGCCCGATGATGGAAAAATCGAGCCTTCTACTTTATCATACAGCAAAAGATAAGTCTAAATGAAGCACAAATAATAGTTCACTGTACAAATAACTACAGTAACGCATTGCATTGTAGTTTTCCTAGACTCAATTCCCTATTACGGATCGAATGCTAAATTGAATGCATCCAATGCTGAAAAACGGAATTTTTTCGCACTCTGATTACTCGTTTTCTGTGTTTCGTGATAATTCTATGGTTCCGTGAGAGACTATTATAAGTACAAGAAAGCACAGTTGATCGATAGGATGTTATATAGTATTCCGAATGAAATAAATCCATTTAATACATTCAGGAATCGCAGGTGCACCATTTTTGCACCGTTTGTTTTTAAGAATACATTAAAATTTAGCAAAAGCTGCATTATATAAATGATATTTACAGTGAATATATATACTATATATCGCAGGTCAGTAACCAATGTCAGTTCGTACTGCAAATTGTGACATTTAAAATAATGGACTTATGACTCCGATTCAAACCGAAACCACGTGTTCATGCTTTCTTCTTCTTCTTTCTGCGCAGCATCTTTCATCCTTTGTATAGTTATTTCAGCCAACATTTTATAAAACGGATTAAAACTGAAATTTGGCTTAACTTTTGGCTGATTGAAGGATTTCACGGTTTCGTAACTTAGCATATGAATACGAACAATGGGGAGATTTTCGTGGAGGATGAAGTCCTGTAGGTTCAAAAATATTGATTTATCTGGATTTACTCTGATTATATTTTCCTGATTAGATTCTACAACTATTGGTATGTTGTTATTGGCAGTGTCCGTGTTGAGTGCATCTTCTGCTGTTGCTTCACGTGAAAGCGTTGAGGAAGCACGAATTTGCTGAGAACAAAGTTGATCGTAGTGTCCATCGAGGTATTTACTTTTCTTGCATGTATTCTTCCTTTTTATACTTGATTTCCTGTTCAGTTCGTCTTGGATCTTGTTGTGAGAGAGATGAATCATTGTGGACACAGCATTGTAAGCATCCTCATCGAATGTTGAAGGTTTTACAACGTGCATGCCGTGAAGCAACTCATTCTTCAATGAGAGGACCCGCGGAGATTTTCCCTGGCCAAGTAACCGCTTTACATCTTTCGATGGTGAAGGAAGCACCTTAGGGGGTCTATGAAAAATTTTCTTAATTATCTGCCATTTGACAGGCGATATACAATTCGACCTTGAGCCAGTAACCTTCTTTCTAATTGTTTTCTTAACGGAATTCACTGTAGGAGAATTCGAAATTTTTCTTACGACCAGAGATATTGGCTTCCGTCTTCCTGTAGGTGTTTGATTATCCATTGTAGATTGTGTAAGTTTTGCTATTCTTTTCTTTCTCGATGAAGCAGGCGATGAACTTGCAAAATGAATTTTAATGCCGCCAATGTCCATACGTAATTTCATAATGCGCTTAAATTGTAAAAACATAAATTACCTTTAATTAAACTTTCACTTTAAGCTAACAGACTAATTTAATTCTGTGATAGTGAACGAGGAATTTTCAAAAGAATCTAACTCACCTTATTCAGCGCTACGAAATATTACAAAATGACCACCAGTCGATTTCGTCACAAAAAATCAGAAAGACAACATGAATGTTCGTAGAAATAAAATTACACTTAAAATTCTGTCAAAAATATCTAATTGTTTAAAATCCCGCTAAAGAAATCTAGCAAAGGAATTAAATGTTTCCTCTAGTCAAGGACGACTTCTACACAAAATACTAATGGAAATACTGCAAGTGCAATTGTGGGGATAGGTGAGATATCCTAGAAGCATACAAATTACAAAATTTGTTTGCACATTCCATTTCATTCAAATCCCCAAGCACAAGATCAAAAGGTGTATTTGAATGCTACTGTTGTTCCTCTCCTCGTAAATCAGCAAGATGAGTATCTGTCCCTTGGGGTATCACAGCGAATTGTCTACGAGTCGTCTAAATTTCCGGAAAAGTCAAGCAAATAAATCGAACCTTGCTTTCCAGTTTCAGGTAAACGACTTTCCATGTGCATTCGTCGAATTCTTATTACCTGTTCATTCGATTTTCAACCCTAGAGACAAAAGAGATCCTCGGATTATCAACTTTGCTCAAGCAGAACTTGTTGAATTTGCTACCTGATTCATCGTCATCGCAATACAAAAAGCGTTTGCGTCACAAAACGTATTTGGTGTCCTATGGAGTCTCTTTAAGCCACGGACGGCGATATTCTTGGAACCTGACTCTGTATTAGTGAGTAGCTGCATTTATATATATATTTATTTGCAACAAAAGTTCCTTTGTTGTCGTTCCAGCATATGAGCAAGTACTCAGAAATATCCATAGCAGAGGCTGGCTGGCTCGCTGGCTTACCTCTTGATAGCTACCAACCTTGGGTTCTACCTATGAATTCTGGTGTTCCCGTAACTACTGAAATTACGCTGATTACAATCGTTGGAGTGCAGTCAGAGTCTGAATGTGCCACAGATGAGCAGGTCTTAAAATGAGAATCCCACAGAAGATTGGAACATGCATCTGAACATTTGATGTCGTGGCTTTGTACTCGTAACCTAACCTGACACATTTATACATGCACAGAGACCGCAGACAAGTTTTTATGCGGACCGTATCATCGATAAAGTCTGTAGGTAGAAATGCACTCACACGTAGTACTTGCATCCAGAACAAAAACGACTTGTACAGCCTTGCAAAAATAATTGCAATCGCAAAATGGTTTGTTTAATTCGCGGAACTCTCATATTCCCCTTTGTCCTGCGATAACCCCTTTCTCTCACGAAAGCATTGGCCACCGTCAGCAGGTAGTGAAAAACAAAAGCAATACTGTACGTGCTGTCAGAATGGAATTCATTAGGTACTGACTGAGACTGGGAACGCTGGACGTACGTGAGAGCCAAACGAACCCCCCTTCGTTTTTCGAGAGCCGAACTTACTTACTTAGCAGGAGACATAGTATATAAGTATATCCAATGTAGTAAAAGTAGTAAAGTTGAATACAGTGAATGCACATTTACAATATCACAATTTACAGTGAAGCATGCATGCAGCATGGGTTGTTTCGCATAATAGCGATAAAACAGTCGGAATGGCTCAATTTCATTGTCCTGCCACACCACATAAGACGAAATAGCTGTTGCCCTTTTCTGGAAAAGGGAAAAAATCGTTTATGCGAAGAGTTGAATTCCCAAAAGTCTCTCCACAGCCGAGCCCTGTTGTTAACTGGGCCTGCTGAATGCTTACTTGCTATGCAACCATTTATATGATCAAGAGTCTGCCACTTTTTTATACAACGATATAGATTGGGATAAGATTTAACAAATTACACACGTTCTCATATGAATACATAAAGACTACTGTTAGGTTACTGCAAAAGAGCTATTAGTACCTACGTGTACGTTACATACGAAGCTGTGCGCCGTTCTATCTATTAGGGAAAATATATGATTCCTTATGATGGAGGAGATCACAGCCGCTATGGATTACTATATATTTATTTCTTTATCTCTACAAATGCATACAAGTACACTTGCACAGCGTTATACTGTTATATACAGATGTTGTACATGCATACGTGGCTGTCGACTCGTACTGCTGCTTGATTTGGGGAAATTCTGACAAAAAGTGGAAATATGTATTTGTACCACTTCCACGAACAGTTCCTAACTTTCATATACATACACAAAGAAATACTTTTTATTGTGCTTTATTCTTTTACACAACACATGAAGTCGTTTTAGTACAGAAGTGATCTGTCTCACAATCACTTCGTCTCCTCAATCCAAGGCGTCGTCAAGCCTATAGCGTTCTTACTCGTACAGGACGTTGAATTCATAGTTATAACCAGGGTTTCGTAAATCAAACTTTTTCATCTAAAATCCCATCACCGAGGGATTAAATGTGATGGGTTTACCCATCGCTTAGTATTTTAGATCACATTAATCACACCAAGGGTTTCTGTGATCAAACGTTTACAATATTTGATCACAGTAATTAATCCCACTGTGATAATCAAACCCGAAACCCTGTTTATGCCATTGTTTATAGTTGTTGCATGGAAAATGCTTATCCAACCAGCTACTTACTTTGTTTATATGGAAGTTACACAACTAATTCAAGGAATGAGCATTTTCCCATGGAATATTTTCTACTATTTCTCCATTCGGCAATATAAAAGCTCGTAGAGAACGATAAAATTACAGTGCAAATCATATGCTTCATATAGTTGCATTGTACGTTTTCCAGCAACACTCGTTTGATTGAGACGGGTATAATCGAAATGAACATTTTGCATCCCTTTGTAAGCCTAATTTAACTTCATCAGTCCATTGAATTCGGCAGTGGGGCGTACAAAACTGTACGTGCAAGTAGAAAAAAGTGGAAAATATGCAGCAGATATGAAAATGCAGAGAGTTAAGCTTGCTATATTTTACATCCCTTTCCGTCAACTACTTTACGCCCTTGTGAACTAACGTATGCATTATGCATATGGATGGACACAAAATAATCGTATCATGCTTTCTCCCAACAAGAAATTCTATCAGCAGTTTTCTGGTCGCTATTCTGTCAATATTTTATCAATTCTATCAGCAATAAATTTATTCCGACAAAATTTTGCAAGGCAAAATTCGAACCGTTGCTAAGTAAGAATCTATTAATAAAATGTTTTTAAATGCTGGAAATAAAGGCTTAGTTCGAGTTTTTAGGTATGTTAGACAAAAGTTGAGCCGAAAATTACAAAATTTGCACTAAAAATGGATTTTTTCGAAATTAAATTTAGCAAACTAGTGTAAGAAAACATTTTCGGTTGCCCATAGTTACCAACCGTCTCGTTTACCAAAATTATATTTTTCCGAAAAACGACATCACATTTGAGCGCAATCCTCGTGAGGGTTCCGTAGGACTGCTTGATGTAGTTTTTATATTACGTGGTCTATAAAATTACTGAAAAAAAATTCCTAACGTTTCGAAGGAAAGAATATCTGCGGTGGTAGAATTTCCGCCGTGAAAAATTTAGGCTGGAAGATTTTTTTGGTGAATTGTGGAATACAAAGTGTAGATATTACTATACAACAGATTTAAATACTTAAGTAGATATTATAAAATACACTAAAGATTTTACATGTCGTCTTTTTTTGTTTGATGAAAGTAATGCACATCATCTAAATATAACTGTGCTGAAAAGAAACAATCATGGGAAACAACAACTGTCCTGTCAGTCACAAATCTGCTCGAGACTAAACAGGAATATTTATTTATGTATGTATTAAAGCAAAACAATATGAATGATTATATATGCTTCCCGTTACGTGTCTACATTGTGGTTCGGGATGATTTGCACAACGAGTAAATAAGAAAGAGTTCATTTTCTAAAGGAAAACAAAAAACCGACTGAAACTGGAAACAAATGGAATCGTCTAATACACAATAATAAAGAATCTCTTTGAGCACTCTCATCCTCTTTGAAGTCTTACTCTTAGGAAAGTGTAATGCATGAATATGTTTTTGGTATGCAACTAATTTTGTTAATGTTGTGTTTGTTTAAAATGAATGAAATAATACCTACATAATATAAATACCATTCCACAGTATGAACCCTTGCTTCTGATATTACAGAAAAGTTTGCGAAATTTTCCAAAGCGGGATTATTTCATGTACAGACTTCAAGTTGCTTATACATTCTCAGGATAAATTGCATGTTTTACCCTTTATACACTCTAAGTAGTAATATTGATGAGAAAACAAAATTTAATGATGGTTTTTGGAGGCTGCTTGTAAACACTTGTGCATAATGATGAAGTTGCTAGAGATGACGACGTGGAAAAATACAGAAGGAATAAAAATACATACACAAAGTTGCATGTACATCTCTGGACGGTCGTTCCTCCCTTCAACTACAAAAATCCTCAGATGCAAAACGAATTAAATTTTATTGGCATATAAACAGAGAATAATTGCAGACCCTCATAATAAAGCATTTTCTTTTCGAAATTTCCACTAAATTTTATACTGCGATCCATAAACATATTTATGCTGACTATAATGTTTATACACACATTTTATTACAGGAATTGATATACAGATTCGTCAAAGATATTCACGTTTTAGAATTAGACTGCAGTATGCTACCGTTAATACTGCATTATTTCAAATTTCCATAAGTCAAGGTGAAATATCATTGTTATTAACTCGAATTCAGCTGATTAAATCCCTTTTATATCTACTATTCTGTACACAAGCATTTTATCTTGTTTATGCATTTTTAATTTACATCGTTGAATTCATTCAAATTCTTAGCGAAGCCTCTCCATTATTATAAGTATGGGAATTTTAGGAATGCATGAAGTTAGGAAATTCCTACTACTTCGAGAAACTTTGACTGAAAAAATGTAATCAATTTTTTTCCATCCCGTATTTTCTAAGGCCTAAAAGAATAACCAAAATTTTATTCTTACTCCTCTACCTTTGTTTAGTTTACCTTGATAATATTATATCCTACGCTTGAATACGACAATATATTATCATTTAACTGAAACCTTTGTTTTTGAATTTTTATTTACAGAAAATCTGTACAAATGTGTGCCCTCAAATGTATTCTGCTTTCACAAACTTTATATACATTTGTGAGTTTATGTTTGTATGCAAACATTACTTACAGCTACCTACTGTGGTCAGAATTAACATAACTTTAATGATGGTGCATTTGCTAATCCCTATTAAGAAATACAAACCAAGGTATATTTTTGCTACAGGTGATTCTGTTCCACATAAAAGCAGAAAAATCCAGATATTTCTGAGTTTCAATGTATACTGTAAATTGTGGGAAGAAGTGTGCAACAAAGAAATTTACATTTAGACTTTGTACTGCAATCTGAAGTATTTTTATGTTTACGTTCTCTCACTCCGTCCATTTAAAAAATAGCAAATGATGTCCGCACTGATCATTCCCATGTAAAATTATTCCATATTTTCTATTCTTATGCTTATGGCACATAATAAAATAGAAATATGTATCACATGCTATTTTGCTTTCATGTTGTCTCGCAGCACTCTTAATGTATTTTTACTCTTTCGTTAAGCAGATTTAATTAAGTATGTAATTAATACCGTCTCTTCAATTAGTTGCAACCATATATAACATCGAGATTTGGTTGTTGCAATGAAGTGTGCATATTTTTGTAGTTCTTTCTGTGAAATTATAATAATACTTTGAAAAACGGCATTTATAAATATTTATTAATACGACTGATTCAATTTCCAAGTAACTCTAATGAGTTCCTATCATTCCGCATATGTAATCAGCTCTGAACGCTTGCATTCGATATCTACCACATGTTTTCCATTCCAACGTAATCTGTCAATAGACATGTCGTTTACAAGTGGTCTGCATACAAACCCTCAGAAGCTTGGGAGAGCACACAGCTCTAACATGTGCATTATCAAGTATGAACCAAGGTCAGTTTTAATAACGTAGTAATGTGAAAATAGAGCGAAGATGGCCAAAGTGTCCCATAAGATATTTTAGTGCTTTGTTGTTGTACTTCGGACACAATCTTGTTTACAAGTAAACATTCCAAACATGAAGAGAAACAGAAAGTATTCATAAATTCATATCATTTGCAGACAGTCTCTTGGATTCCATGCAGCATTCTGAGCAGAGAGCACTAAATCAGATATGGACCAGATTTTTCGTGAGAAAAGTAGTATTTCATATAATTTGTATGTCGAATGTGCTACAGGATAGGTGAAACAGTTAGTGTATTAAAAGTGATCCTTGAATGGTATCATATCTGTTTAAGGAAACACTAATGAATAGGGAGAGCAAATGAATGAATGAATTCAAATTAGACATTCATGGAAATAAATAAAGAAAATGGGAAATCCCATCAATAATATCTAGGAATAGCGATGCGCACAATTACAGTTTACGGTTGCAGACATCTAATGGCCATTCAGTATTCACTGACAGTATGCACGTATGTAAATGTAGTCAATTGCTACGAAAAGTACATCGTAGTACATACATAAATACATGTTTAATAATGATGGAGCGACACTGCGTAAAACATATATTAATATGATAATATGCATGCACGTCATTACTGGAGCTTGGTTGTATTGAAGCTGTGGCTGAAATGTGGACGCAATAAAAGTATACACACATTGACTTTGGACTACAAATTGGGCTGCTGCCTAACTGCTAATGTGCTCATTTGGAATTCCTTCAGAGAAATGCAGAGGAATCTAGAAAGGAGCAGAGTCTTCAGTCAAGCACTTTTGTCAGCTCCTTCCTAGGAAATAATGACGCTGTACTATACACACACATATAATTACTAAATCAAATATTCTGAATCTGATTTTGTTTGGAAACAGGGTCATGGAATCTAATACTGCTCTGTATATTGCCATTGCTGTAAGCAGATAATTCTGGTTCTGATTCCTTGTCCTCAGTGTCTGCACTGTCTGCACCGTCTGCACTGTGTGTCTGCACTCGAACATGTATTTGCGTTGTGCAAACGGGTGATTGTACGCAATAGTGACTGTTTCTACATCATTTTTTCCTCCTCTCCCATCATCTTCGTCATAATATCATTTGTTTGTTTACTACTGCTCTGACTCACGAACACACAACATTTCTTATGCTGCAGCCTCATACTATAGCACAAAAGTCCTGTATCTGCTTTACTGGCAAAGACTGCATAATGAGCGCAGTGAGGTTCTGCAACGGAATAAAATATCATTTACATTTGAATTTATTATTTC
This sequence comes from Plutomurus gul, assembly GCA_019776185.1. Classification (NCBI taxonomy): domain Eukaryota; kingdom Metazoa; phylum Arthropoda; class Collembola; order Entomobryomorpha; family Tomoceridae; genus Plutomurus; species Plutomurus gul. The sequence continues at coordinate 13,941 of JABASC010003401.1, forward strand.
AGGGCTGTTCTTCAAGAAGTACACACTGATAGATGAATATCTGGTGAATAGTGAGTACATATACCTCTGTTAAACATGCACAGCACACTAAAACTGTGTCTGTGCATCTAATGTACACGTACATACCTATACTTATTTTGAGGTCGGAAACAATTTCTATGTATTTACGTATACTGGAGACAATTTATTTTATTCCCAGAACCAAAATGTGCTACCTAACCTATTGTGCCTAGTGAACAACACTTGGATACGTGTTTTTCAAAAATTCAGCTTTTGGCGCCCATTAAATTCGTAGACAAATTTTTACAAAGTGCTTATATATGTATATTTATTTCTTTGCTT
>JABASC010003402.1:0-14275 GCA_019776185.1 Plutomurus gul
TTAAGAAGGATACGTATGGAGGAATGTGCACAGCAGATTCTACCTACATATTTGTATGGATAGAACGTCCTATCTTTCTGTGCATATGTATTCATACACATGCACCCAGTACTTTCTCCACTATTTTATTATATGCGTGTCACTGTAGAAAGCAAGTAGGTAAGTATGTGAATCTCTTTCAGAAAATGCTCGAGACGAGAGTAAAAAACCAGTTTTCGCTCACATTCTCTCATATGAAACGTGGGTTTTCGCAACTTCAACACAAAATCAATAATAAATCAAAAACTTGCTTTTTCCTCAATTTCTATCTCCTCGTACGTGGAACAAGAAAGGTACTATCCTCCCATCTTCAAACTGTGCATACTAATATTTAATAGTTTAGGTAAGTGCACGAGTACAGGCACTCATATATTAGTTGTTGGTTGTCGCCGTTGTAAGCGGACTCATCACATGCATGAGCTCTTTACTTCATTGTCAATCTGTCACATGAAAGTTTAATACAATAGTGAACCAGTTTTGTAGATATGCCGAAATTGAAAGGAAGCAGACTGTTACACGTACTGTATCGCAGAACATGGCACGCCAAACAAGCCAACCTCACAACACATTCAACATGACTTCTTCCACTTCCCATCAACATTCTTTTATTAAATTTAGCTTTCCCTTATCGATCAATGTAATATTCACTGTACATATGCAAATTTCTATATATCTTTAGCGCGGAAATTTAGAATTTACTCATAAATTACGCACACATCACACAGCAAGAGCAAACAACTTTCCATCTTAGTAGGACCTGTCCACTACTGACCGTAATTTTGAAGAATGCTAATGCTTATCCGCCCATTCCATGCTACCCCATTGGGAAAAGTTTTTCCTATAAAAGAAAGTAACTACGTGCAGAGCAGAAAAGAAGAAAAGTGAATGACTTCTTCTGACAAGACACGGCTTGACTACAAAAGTGACGTACGTGTAAGCACTTATAAGAAACGAGCCATAGAAGATTGATTGTTTTTTGAGGTATTAAGATATTTTTGACGCTTAGAGTAACCGACAAGAAGAAAATAACGACTGTCAGTCAGTCATAGCCATGAGTGAAGGAGATGGAAGGTTTTTGCCCGCCTTTCTGATTAAGATCGTAAGTGCCTTAGCACATAATATATAGACACACATAGAAGGGAGAGACTGCGATAGACCCAATACAGTTGACTGCATGGCTCAAGGTAAAATACAACAAAGACAGGGACACAGAAAAGAACAATTGCTGTTGCACTGACTTTTACTGGTACTTTTAGTTTGCACTAATAGGAAGGGATGAGAGAGAAAGTCAGAGAAAGTTCGATTGGCCACGTTAAGTAGAAAAGTGTACGAGATAGGCAACTATAGACAAAACAAGGCAATACAAGACAGCTGCTGGGGAGGCTTAACCGCAAATCCTTTGGTGGCTCCGCTGTCTCCCAGCTTCTATTTAGTTATACATTTACTTATTTACTCACTTAGCTTTTTCTCTGGTAAAGTACACTGAACTAAGAACTACCAGACTGCAATGGCTATCCGTACAGCATCCTCTGAGAGATTATCTCTATTTTCTTGATTATCTACAAATTGAGGAAATTTTTTCAATTTGCTTCAAACTCACTAGCCCCAGTCCTTGCTCACCCACCGGATGCCACATACGGATACATTTCGGATGAAATTAGTTTCAACTCTTTAGTACTACTACCCTATCTCTTTCTTTCTTATTCTCGGTCTTGTCGGAGGCTGTTACCCCAATATTGTAATTGCCAGGGAAGATAATTTCTCATACATGTCAAGAATAGATTTCTGCTGAGACTATGCTTATCCTTCCATGCCTTCCCCTCAATTAGCGACGTTTCTTATAACTTAGACTTCTACACATAGACAATATTTTTGGAGCGTGTATAATTTTCAATTTATAGGCTGTACTATATTACTACTCTGTCCCAAGTTAGTACCAAACGCACAGTCGACACCACTCGCGTTTACGTTCCTACAGAACATTGTTTGCAGCATACCATACCGTTGCAATACTAGTCGTAATAATATCGTAATAGCGAGTAATTGTGAAAAGTTTTCCTGCTGTCAGTCGTCAGTCGTAGAGTTTCGTGAGAGGAAAAGAACTGAAACGGTTGAAGTACATAAAATGGAAGTCTGTCTAGGCCTGCCAACCTACCTCTTCCACGTACAATTACTGCCTAAGTACTCACAATCAGCAACAGACACTATATTTGTAGAAGCAGGAAAAGTCTTAGACCACTTCATCTAGTCATAATATTATCGTCGATCGTATTCCAAAAGTTTTTGATGTGGAAAGCAAAGATGGCAAGAATACGAAACCTAACTTGAAACAAAGTGGAAAACATACCGTTGATGTGCGTGTAATAACGCAGGAGACTTTATACAGAACTAAACTTTAGAGCATTTTGCAATGTTTACTATCAGAATCAGACAAGAAAGGAGAAATTCAATAGTGCAGTTAGCACGAATAATAAAAAACAGAAAAATTAATTTCTCAAACAAAGTATGATCTATGACAAGTATTAAAATGCACACGAAATATGCATTGATGTAATAGGGATGCTAAAAAGAAAACAAATGGTTGGTTGTTGTACTATTTTAGATGTATATTTATTAACTCGTATTTGACTTTTTTCAGATCTGCTCCCACCCTTTGATATTTTTTCATTTTGTTGTATATCTATTTTAAACAGGGTTTCGTAAATCACACTTTTGATGTAAAAATCACATCACGGTGGGAAAAATGCGATAAATGTGATTAATATACATGCCAAGCTTATTTACAATCTTTCTGATCGGCACTGCGTGATATTGGTGCAATAATTCTCGTGGTGTTCAAAAATTAACGTTCATGCACAACGGTGAAAAAGACACGGATTCAACTTAAAACACGTTTTCGGCGTGAACAAATTTCTTAGTTTTTCAACCTTTTTTTAGTACAACAGATTTCAGTCAAATAAATCATTTAGAGGTGACCTTTAGTGTGCCAAATTGTCAACAGAATACATATATCATATTATATTACGATTTGACACAATTTTCTATATGAAAATCAAAAATCACATTAATCCCAATTATCACACTCCAAGATTATCTTTGATTAATGCATTCATCCCATTAATCACACCAGAAACCCTGATTTTAAACCAGTTTTTAATTGTGGAGTTTTAAGGCGTACTCAGCACTACTATACTAGTATTGCCTTATTTATCCATGTTAAAATTGTTAAATTGCTAAAATGCTTCTAATTCGAATGTAATTTGTAAACGTACATATGTTATTTTATGATACCCTGACATAAGTTCAAACTATTTCATTTAAGTAAAAGTTGTAATGTCAACTCAGATGACAATAAAGTCCCCCCCCAGATTTGGAAATAGAGCTTTCGTATCTAACCGAATTAAATTACTATTAATAATGAGAAATGTCGATAAATTAATGTACGTATCTAAAGGCACACATTGCTAATTTACAATGCTGGGTGATATAATCATATGGCTTAACCATTCATACTACAAGGTAATGGATTCTATTGTATTGCATCACTCACTGAAAAAGACACTCGCTCTATGTAGTGAAGTGTACACATTATTTGGACTCTAACTAGTAGATTATAATGACCGGAGAGCAAACACGGTAAATAAAGGCCGTATTAAATATTAGATGGGCTTACATACGTAGGAACACAGTGTATGATTACTTTATTACTTCCTTCTGCTCAGACGAAACTCACGATAACTCTTGCAGCATAAAAATAACGAAAGAATGACAGAAGTAAAGCAAACATAGTAAATAATATATTTAGGTACTGGTTATGTACCTGGCCATACTTATTGTTAGAAGAAGTAATAATAACAAGGAAACTACAATATCCTCGTGGCCTTATGACAAACAACAGAAACAGTGCACCAGTACCTAACAACTAAATGCAACTACTACAGAAAATAACAGATATGGATTAGTTGAGGAAAAAAGAAAAATACGGTGTGCGAGCGAGAATGGTAGTAGGAAAAGGAAAACATTAGCTGGTACTGGTAGCTCCAGTCTGACACTGAGGGAGAAAGAAAAAGACAAGAGAAAGTTGCACAAGTTGAGCAGAGAGTGAGAAAGAGAGAGAGAGAGAGAAGCCAAGGATGAAGAATAATTCATCATTTGACACGAACACTTCATCAGGTTCATTTATTCGCCAGCCTTTCTTTCTTTCCTTCAGAAAATTCTCTTTGATCTTCGGCTTTTCCCCTTTGCCTTCCTTCAGAGCGAATGGAATAAACTGAGCGAGTGGTACGATCGTGGTATTCTGTTTTGTGGAGTCACACATTCTATCTTATAGTGCAGTCTCTTCCTTCTCTTTTCCTGTCCTCTCTCCCTGCTCTTGTCTATACACATAACTATTAACTCGTGTCTTCCTTACGTACAGAGATACATTCTTACTTACAAACAGGGTTTCCACTAGGAAAACCACAATATGATAAACGGAGAAACGTGAGAAATGGGAGAAATGAAATGTTACATTGTACAAATAATTATAATCATCCAGTGTAAATTTCGAGAACTTCTACATTGATATCCTTAACCGAAAAAAACTCTTCTCAAATAAAATAAAACTTGGCTTCAATTAAATCCGTTATTGATATTTTGGCAGACCAAGGAAATTTTGTGCGCAAAAAATTATAGTACAAGGTGCTTTTATAGCACACTTCTCCCATTTCTCACGAAATGGGTGGGAGTAATATAGTCCGCGTGTGAATTAAGAAACCCTTCTTGTAGTAACTAGTTAGTCTCTACATATGAACAATATCAGAAGAATCGCAGCCAGCTCTGTCTCTGTCTTTACAGTTAAACGTATCAGTTCCCTCACACACACACAATCAGACACTATAAACCGTATCGCCTAACATAGGCAAACTACAGGTTCTGATTTTTCTCTGTTACAGACATTACGTGCGTGCATTTTACTACTCACTCACTCAAACAACCTACAATTCCTTCCAATACCGAATACCATACTGTGTACAAAATAGTACTACACGGATTAACGTTCACAGTACGTAGGTATACTCTATACATAATAATAGTATTAGCAGTGTAGGAGTAAGTGCATACTAACTAAGTTGTCTTTCCCTTTCACTATATCGCTTTCCCCGTCCCCACCAGTCTTTTATTCGCATGCTTTTACAAAGCAAACTTTATGGCTTCGGGCTCCGATTCAAATGCACGACACAATAATAGCATCGTGTCCTTTGTGGTTCGCATGCACTTCTACTTTCAGCATAATATAATCATATAATTCTAATGCATGCCTCAAATACAATGCAGAGTACATACAAGACCCTTCGTAAAAACTGTTCAATAACTTAACACAGCGCAAAGTCGACCGTTCTACCAATACAATCACCCCTGTGTGTATACCTAAACATGTACATTCACAGTCATCATAAAGCTCTGGTAAAGCTGGCAATCAATTTCAAATACTCCCAGCATACAGTTTAATGCACGTACAGAATGTATGCATTACGAAATGTACATTGAGTATTTAGTACTGGGCTGGCCCCGTTTTTCTTTCTTGACTCGACTCACTGCTTTTCTCTGTGCATTGCATTAAGTCACATTAGATTTCATTGGTCAAGGCGTGTGATATTAGTGTTCTCTGTATAAATGGCTCATATTACGGTTAGTGGTGAGCCCCCCGGTTCTTTTCTCACAACACTCCTTATCTTATGTCAGGCACATTAAGTTAACTTTAGCACTTTATGTGACGTTTTATACGTTACAGGGGCTGCTAGTATATTGTTGCATTTCATTGGTTCTTTTGTGTCGTGCAAGAAACGGTGTGTGGAGAGCACTCTTAAAAATTGCGTGCTTTCGCCCTTACATTATATAAGCATATAACCTCTGTCGGGGCGCTATGGTTGTTGGTGTGTGGGTTAGCCAATGTTAGTGGTAGCCAATGTCATCTCATGCTATTTCTTGCAGTGCGGTTATGTGTGTGCCTAATAGTATTACTTGGCAACTGAACTTAAATGTATCCCTTTCCTCTCCTTATTGCTTTTTCACTCCATTGTGTGCACTGTTGCGTAAGTGTGAGCCCTTCAGTTTACTATTATACATTCATGTTTTGAAGCGTACTGCTGTGAGGCTGGCTGACATGACATGAGGCAGACCCCGCCACAGTAGACCACCATTCTCTAAGTTGCTGGTGAATTTTATTATGAAACCCCATAAGGATTTTATGAACATTTTATTGAGGGTTTTGCACGTCTGGCCAGGCCTGCCTTACCATAGTATACTCTTGTGTGGTGGTTACCATCGGTAGGTATGAGTTCCTCAGGTCTAGTTTGGCTATGCTTTCCTCTCTAACTAACTAAGTATGAAGAGTCAGGTGGTGGTGGTGGTGGTGGCTTGGCTCTTGTGTAATGTAATGCGGTTTCTCTCCAGTCCGCTTTGTACTTATACGAGCAGCTCTTTTGCTCAGTTTAGAAAGTAGACTGTACATTGTAAGATGCAACCTTTAAAGTATTGATCGTCGTTTTCCTTGCATTCGTAGTAGTAGCTACATTATACAAGAGGTAGTTATTACTACAGACTGAAGTAAGTACAGATAGCCTTACCTTACGACATAAGACGACCCTCTCACTTAAGCAGACCAGAAGGAGCATCAAAGTGCAAAAGAGAAATGACAGGCCAGGACTTTTCTTCATAGTAGCTGCTATTTTGTTCAGTCGCCTTCCAGATAAGTTTCTCCTCCTGTGAATTTAATAGAGTGTAAGTGAGAGAAAGTTTTTTTTCGCTTTCAGACCTTTAGCCTGAGCTCGTTCGAATTGGCGTCAAGAAAGTCTTACGGATACATGCAGACGCAGGCAAAACAACTGAAAGAAGAAAAATGGGGGGAGAGAAATCCTGTGACATTATGGATCATTTGTATCGTGAATGATATTATTAGGCGCGACAAAGTGCAATGCTCTTAAGAAAGAGTTGAGACATATGTAGGCACAATGTAGATGCAGTCGGAGCAGAGCCTTTAGAGAGAGATACGGTAATGGTGAATGGTTTAGATTTATTTCGTTATTATCGTGACAGTCGATTCTCTCAAGTGAAGTCGAAGCGAAGCAAGTCAACAGCGGAGATATCGCTAGGAAATTATGCATCAACGAGCAAGTAAACAAAAATGGAAATCGGTGCTTACGGGATAGAAGAAAATTAGTTGGAATGGAAGTATAAATTATTTCAAGAGCACTTCTTAAGCCCATCGAAGCCGTGAGGCAAGTTTAAAGGGAAAAATAAAGGAAAATGTAGATTAGATGCAGAAGAGCCATAAGTTAACTTAAGCTAAGACATTTCTTTCGGCAATTCTCAAAGAGTAAATGGGAAAAAGGAGTGAGTGAGTGAAGAAGTCATTTGAACTCGAAAAAAATTCACATTTTAACAAGTTTCTTCTCGTTACGTTATGTTCCTACACATTCATGTTACATCTCGGAATTGGATTCGCGCTGAGTTGCTGTGACTTGACTTGAAGTTCACTTCCTTTCCTTTACTGTCTTCAAGATAAGTACTCTTCTTCTTCTTCCCGTTCTCTCTTACATATACCAGCCTCACTACCTACTAGTAAATACTACCTACTACATGTACATACATACTGGGCTGGGAGCGCGGGAGGAAAGTTAAAAAAAAATTCTGTCTTGTTCTCATCTCTCGTTTCTTCCTGCTCCCACTTAGTTACTTATTCTTCCTCCAAGACATTACATTAACCAACGATACGATAGTTATTTAAGACGACAAACAGTGCAAAAATGTATGTAAATGACTGTGTAGTGAAATGAAAAAAGTAACAGAGTGTAAGTATCCAATTCTGTGCGAGCAAATAGCCAGGAATGCTCAACTAAGTTACCTAACTCGACTAAAGTCTCTGTAGCATACACTCGCTTATAATATAACGTTAGCAATCACCGTGAGTATACTGTGGCCGTGCGTGTAGGTAGGCTATAGACACCACTATGAGTACTTGTCTGAACTACTGAACTCAATTCAACTATATTGCATTACACCGAATAAGTAGCTACTACATAGCATATATAGAGATAGGCTTCTTCTTGAGTGCGGTAAACTTTGGGAAAAGGAAAAGGCCAGGATAGGGAAAATAAGAGAAAAACTTTCCAGTTGAATTAGCAGCAACGCGGCGTAAACATCGTTGGTTTTGATGGCTAGTTTCTGGCTCTGCTAATCGCTAATTCAGACTCAGTCGTGTGGAAAACTAATTTTGCTCATCACAACCGCACTCACAATCTCTCCTTATCATTCATCATACGTAATAAAGACTACAAGTCAAGATATGCATTTGTGTATGACTACAATACAGATTTACATTCAATTCACATCCACATTGAAATGCTCGACCTCTCTCCCCGTCTCCCTCTGTCTTCATCTAATGCTAGTAGTACCACAAAGGCTGAATACCTTTTCAGTCCATTCATTTCATTTTCTAAACATAATTATAGAGCTATAGACTCACAATAAGCTAATGTACATACACTCAAAGAGCTAATCTAACTGAATCCATGCTGAATTGAATAAGCCTTAAATGAAAGACTGTCTACACAATGGCAATTGATATTTGTGCAAGAACAAATTATGAATATAAACTTTGTATTTGCTACCAACAGCACAGAGAATAGCAAACAGGGCTAAACAGAAGAGACGACGACGCCCGCCACCAAAGTTTACCATGGGTAGTAGTACATAGGTGCGTAAGTATTATCTACCCATCAGCACACACTCGTGAGTGTGCTTATTGTTATTATGTGAGCTTGAATATGCCCATTACATAGTAGCAACAGCAACTTTAACATTTATACTTTTACTTACGTGTATTACATAGTAGCCACTTTTTCCGTGAATCCTACAGTGTGCCATCTAATGTATTCTTATTAGTCGCATTATATTTTAATAGGAAAATGAAATTCTAATGAAAAAGCATATGTCATCTCTTCACAAGCGTCGCTACCTACTAAATAGCATATACTGCAGTTCGTATTGAAACGCTAAGCCTACTTTAGGGAGCGCAACCTTATTTCCTTTATGCAATAGAAAACAGTTTGCATAATCTCTTGAATAACATCCTAGTTTATGGAAACATTCAGAATTGAACTCGGATTGCTTGGGAGATTTGTTTTTGCCTAGTGTAGGAAATAATTATCTACTTAGTAGTATAAAGTAGCAAACTTTTCAATGTACTGCTCCTCCAACACAATATTCATAGTGGATTAGTTTTCCATACCAAAAGCGCAACTTGAACCCTATAGCACGTGTGCACAACAAGATATAGTGCTCACTCGTGTAAAGCGAGAAAGAGACGTGACAAGAGTGAAGTTTATGAAGGGAGATAATTGCTTCAGGATGAAAATCAAGACTGCAGCTCAATTTCCTAGTGCCCCATTTCATCAGTAAAACTAACTCGCACCTACTAATTGAAGAAAGTGGTGGTGAGTAAATATAGAGCTTTTCAAAATAATTAAAATTTTCAGAAACATAATGACCACCTAAGGAATAATTATGGTTTCTTGGTCAAATTAAAGGTGGTATCATAATTAGTTACTGTACTGTTTACTACTTGGGCAATTATAAAACATGATAATAAATGGTTATTGTTACCTGTGTGAAAAATCGCACAACAAACAAATTGTAACTTTATTATCGCTGTAAGGATGTCACTGCAACAATTTCTTCTCATAGGGAAACATGAGAAGAATGAAGTTCAACTCATTAATTTAGTGCACAAAAGTGAGTATGCACTTTTAATCAAGTTCAGGTCGGCGTCTGTCCCAAATAATTATTTGTCTTCCTCGAGCAGAGTGTGCAGCTGCAAATCAGAACATAACTCACAACAGCAACGAGCGAAGACAACTTTACAGAGTAATAATTGTTTATGGGTTTATTATAAAAGTCTTATGCGCTCGCAGTTGGTGCCTTGAAAAATGGAGTGTAGCCAGAAGTGAAAACCGATTCTGTTTACCAGCGAGAAGCGAGCGAGTCGAGTAAAGATAATTTCACTAATGTCTTGCTGCACTTGTCCTGTGGCTGTCTATTCTGTCAGAAATTTTGCACGAATATTATTTGTTGACTCTAGGTGAAGTTAATTTGACGATAATGCATTGCAGCTACATTGCAAAACAACTTACAACGACAAAGTACGGAAAAAGTAATATAATAGAGTGAATAGGTCTCATTTGCTTTCTCTTTGTGAGGACAACACAAAGTAGTCGATTCTACTATAATCGTAGAATATTACTCCTATTACACTAATGCAATATACAGAATGGAAGTAAATTATCTCTTACAGATAATTGGCAGTGATTATCTTTAGGTGTACGTTTTTCATGAACTCTGTACTTTTTCTTTGTTCAGCAGCGAGGGCAGGTTGCTGGGAGCGAAGAAGGAAATGCACACACAAGTTCACGAAGGAAAGGAAATCAAGACTGAGCTATCGACGGTCAGGCACACCGAATAAAAGCAAGTGTAGAGAGGAGCACCGAGAAGAGAACTTCTATTTTCTCTATTCCTTTGCTCCGGTCGTCGTCTCTCTTTCTCCCTGCTAACCTTTCTTTTGTAAACGTAATGCAATGTGGAGTGTAGAGTACAGTGAAGAGGGACTAAAGGAAAGTTTCTGGGAAAGAAGGAAGTCGCCCGACTCACTACGACGTCGGTTGATATAATGAAGTATAATGCTCATGTATAGAATAGGCACATCGCTCTCTTGCTCTCTCTTTCTCCACAATGTATACTGTTATGTATGTCGGTAGTAGGTACAAATACACACGTAAGAAGAGGCCAGCACATCAGATTAGACTTGAATAGAGCTGAGAAAGGAAGGCAAAGAACATAGCTTAGCTCTGCTAAAACTGAAGGCAGCAAAAAGGAACGCATGCCCCAAAATTTACACTTTGCTTTGCATGAGGAATGTGACGGTGACTGAGTTTCTATACTTTACTGGCTAGAGTTCACTTATTCACTTCAGTTGGCATAGCCGGGCCAGAATTGTGTACTCGTGTCTCTGCTCCGCACTACTAGGCTGTTGTGTTGCGTCCGATAAATGTAAACAGTCGACGAGTTATGGGCCAAACCAAAACCCTACTAAATATTACTTGTTTGGCATTTACTTTCTTTTTCGAAGCATACGACTTGCGACACTCTCATTGCTACACACACAGTAGTAAGTAGTATTTTATGTTTCCCGCTATGAAGTATGCAATAGATCAGAGAATGGATGGAGTCGACCTTATATAGATCTAGAGTAAATAGAGTGGCTATCTATGGCACTACACGTCGTCTGTAATAATATATGGCCCTCTGCTTCCACCAATAGCAGTTGCTGGTAATAACTTTTGTGGAAGTCAAAATTTTATTTCCTGTTCTGTTCACTTTCTCCATAAACATAAATAAGATGAGAGCCAAGTGAAAATCCATCAAATTTTCATGAGGTGCGTGAATAAAATGCATTTGAGTCGTTTCCTTTCAACTTTATTGCTCTCATGACAGGCTATATAGCAAGTTTAATATGTTTCCAGGTTGCCGGAACGCTCTCTCCTCAATCCTATTGTGCAGGGAGCATTGAATAATTAACGGCAGAGTATTAAGTGTCTTCCAGAAAATTACTTAGTGGTGGGCAAACAATCCCTTGTTAGTAGTAGTACATTAATGATACGAGCTGCATTCTTGCACATATACTATACGTGTATAACACTAGTAGTAGAACTTTAAACAGTATATAATTTACGTGTCGAACCATTCCCCTGTCATCGTTCTATCAAAATCAGACTGAGTAATGTAATTGACTAGACTCAATGGTAGACTGGTTGATAGCGGCTGTAATTTGATAAGAGCATCAGTACAGATAGTGTAGTAAATGCGGAAAGACACGACTGGTACTAAAAAGATGATTTTGTGAATCACTTCGGTTGTCTGCAAATATCGTGTCCTTGTTTATTTTGATTGGTCTAGCTCTTCTTGTAGTAGAACACCTTCATGCTGCTGCCTGCTGCACTTTCTTGAGTATTTTATTTGACTTGTTCCTGTGGTAGGTAGTGTTGGTGGGTTGAATCCCTCTAAACGTTTTCTTACCATCGGCATCCTTAACTTTAACTGTAGCACTCTCGTTTCCATAAAGTTTCTTCTTATTCAGAGAGAACTGGAATGGCTCCGTGTTCGTTTGTTCTTCTGGCTTTGGTTGAGTGGCAGAAAATGTGCCAAAGGTTGTGCAGAATTGAACTCTCCTCCAAGAGTATTTCTATTAATAGCCACAGCATGATGTTCAATCCAGTCTCTCTTTGGCCACTGTGAAAATCCTCTCGTAAACTTCTGGATAGCCTTGAATACAATTCCTGAAGTCATCACGACTCAGTCGATAAGTTTCACAGCAACTTTTCGCCACTACTACTACAGTCGCCATTCGCTTCTCATCCGTAACGAGGGAAATCTCTCCGAAGAAATTCCCATCCTGAATCTCACCAACAATTCTCCCTGTGGAGGTTAGAACTTGTAAAGTTCCAACTTGAACAAAATACAAACAATTTCCTCCAAATGTACTATAAGTCCCTTATGCTGCAACCAAATCTAACAGAACGTACACTTCATAGTCAAGTCTTTTAATAATGCCCCTTATTATAATTCTGGGAAAATCTTCGAAGATCGGCACGAGGTGACGGCAATTAAACTCTCGGATTTCCGTTTTTAGGTTATCAGACAGCCAGCAACATCTTCTCCGGAAAGCAATGTTCCTTGTAGTATTTGCTGTCGTGTACTAGGAATTGTATACTCTGTCCCGCAAGCTCTGTGGAACTTTTCTAAAGTGGAAACATTCTTCTAGGGATACCATCATCTCGTTATAAAGTTGTTCGGCTCTGCGTTCGCTACAAAAGTAGCCTGGTCTACTATACATGGCAATGCGGTACAAAGTTCGTCCCATTGCCATGCTAATAATTGTGCATATCATCTGCTCGATCTTTCTACCACTGGAGAATTCTCGCCATAACTCACTACCAGAAAGATGGTTGATACTGATCGAAGCAAAGAATTCAAATAGTGAAAACTTTTCGGCTGCTGCCACAGTGCAAGTTCTGTCACCCAGCTGTCGTTCTTCCCGTGATCATTTGCCCCATTGACTAGAGTAGGCCAGTGCAAACAAGCAAACCAATGAATTGTCAGCAAGAAAAGAAGAAAGAGTTTCCCCATTCGGATACTTATCTCATTTAATTCGAATGTTTTCAGGAATTTGCTCAGCAGTGCATTCACGGTTACCACTAGAGTAGTGTTTAAAGATTCCAAAGATTCTTACCCAGCTCAGATATGTTCTACCAATGAGATAGTTTCCGTAGTAAAATGGGTATGACATCGAAAGGGAATCTTGTGAAAAGATCAAACAAAAACCAGGAAGAAATATAATGCCTGGCAATGACGGTTGTTCAAGAATAACAAAAAGATTCCACTTCCCCTCCTCCAATCCCGTAATGAACATCAAGAGAATATCAAATAGCAGGATGGCACTCTCTGCTCCACTCACACTTATTCTTATAGACTGTGAAAGGAAATCCAAAAGGGTTCGTAGATCACAGAACACAACAAAACTCCTATGAGTAATAAAGTCCAACACCAACAAAAGTCACTCAAGGGGTAAATTATCAGCGAGAATGTGGATGGATGCCGCCTTTAAACGTTCTAAATATAGACCATAAAGCCCCTAACCGTCCCTCTGTGAACTAAGGGTCGTCTTGAAAGAATGAAAAGGGAGCGAATGGATCGGTAAACTTTCAAGTGAAACCACATTGTCCTCTTGTAAGCGGTTGGAATTCCACTTGGGGGATGACGGTCGATAAACTGCACAAATTGGTCCGATTTGCTTGTACTCGTATATTCCTTACACAGTAAAGTTTTTGTAGATTCTAAAATAAATTGCGAAACTCGAGTGTTAATGGTAGTGGGGGGAATTGGTGTAGGTGTTACTAACTATCGTGATTACGTGAACAGGTCCTTTAAGCACGTAATACGAAGGAGCGAGAGTAATTAGCACTCAAACCTGTTTCTTGCCTCAAAAGATTAATTTCGTTATGTAAAATGCTGCACTACTCTGTATACTGGTTTAAGTTAGGTCAAAACCAAAACTCCAACTCTACTTGACTACTTTCTGCGTATAATTTACAAGATTGCACCAACGGAGGCGAACTGCCATCGATTTTTCCTTACTTATTTG
>JABASC010003403.1:0-14275 GCA_019776185.1 Plutomurus gul
ATCTAATGTGACAAATTGTTCATACAAAAAACCCGAGTGTTTGTGATTAGCAGCAAATACAAATGTCATCCATTTGCCTGCAGTAATAATGTGGGCACATGTGAGCAAATATTTCACATTGCTAAATACCATTGTTATTTAAGATTATATGATAACTAAGTAGTCCTCTGTGTTTCCGTGCCATAAATTATGTAATATAAATGTGTACTGTGTGGTCGATAAGAAATCCAATTATTTTATTAAGAAGCAAATCCGAGGGATAACGAAATAGAACAATAGTGGTATTTTGTGCCGAAATTTTTGTATATGTAGGTGTAAAACTCTATAGGACATGCATCAGGCCATGATTCATCAACATGCACCTATCGGCACATTCATGGCTAGTAATGGCTAGATTCAGTAATCTATAGGTAAAGCGACTGTGAATTACTGTAGGGCACTTTAATAATATTTCTTATTAAATGTATCTGAAATCTCCCGACAAACAATCGGTAATTTAGTTGGCTTTTTTTAATTGGGTAAAATTGCTATTTTCTCGTGGATCCACTGACAGGCCTTATAATCCACTTTGAACCGCTTCCAGCAGAGTCACAAAGACCAAAGTGTATCCTGCGTCCCACTCTAAAGAGAAATATGTATTTTCCGCTTCGTTATTAATATTCTATTTCAAGAATGTAAAATATTTATAATCTATCGTGCAAATACCCGTCATTATTAAGGCAGTACCCCTCGAAGCTACGACTCGTTATGTAATAGGTGTTATTTCCACTGCCGATTTCAACAGGAAGCCAGCCAATTTGCATTGGAAAACTTTGAGATGATGCCATGTAAGTTTCCACTTCATTGTAAGTGTTTTGGTTTGAATAAAATCGAAGTGTTCCCGGGCCTGAGTGCGTAGAAAACCAATAATTTGTTTTAGAACTGCAAGAAGCGAACCCTATAGAGTCATAACATTACATACTTACCACCCCATGCGGCAAGTTCCCATTGTTGTGTGCCGGATTCGGGGCCATTGATTAGGTCCTCGACAAACACTTTGCCTGGAATTGGATAAGTGTGTCCGGGAAAATCTGCTGGTTCTTCCGGGTACGCCGTCAGCACCTAATCACAAAAATAACATTGTTAATGGGAAAAACTGTGTAAAAATGCCTGCAAATTAAAAAATAGTATTCCTGCAATTTTCCCCTGAAGCATACAATTTAAAAAAATCCGTTTAAAAAATGAATAATTTGTACAAACTCCAGCAATTAGTCGAACATTGACTGTTTTTATTGCGCCATTTATAATACAGGTTACTTAAAAACAACCACAACATAAAAGTGCACTCACCCCACCGTTTAGTGATACGATATGGACATGGCCAAATTCCCACGGTCTACCCTGCGGAGCGGAACTACAAGCCACCACTGCTAATGCAATTGGTATAATAACCTGGGCAAGGGACATTGTAATTATGTAAATTTAATTGATCTAAGGACAACAAAGGTGCCTGCAATATTTGGCAATGAATGAATGGTGGCTCTCAGAGGACGTTCACTATTTATATGAAAATTTGCGAAAAGAGGCACTTGAAGCAACAACAATAACATAAAGAATAATATTGCATTGCATCATCTATGACGCAATAAACTTTGAAGTGTGAGATAATGAATGATGTAAATAGAATGCAAACAGTTTACAAACGCTGCATAAATTCAATATTCATTATTCCATTATTCCATCCATTATTCTGTCTGTCAATATGCGTCAATGAACAAGTATTGATACGCAATTACTTGATAAAAAATCCCCGACATGAGCAAATCATGTTAATGGTAGATTATATTAACTTGACTAAATTTATACTTTAATTATCTTTTAAACATCAATGTAGCTCCAAACAATCACCGGTAATAATCCTATATCATGACTACATTTAAAAATTCACTCCAAGCAACGAGAAAAGGCCCTATTTCGGTTTAATCCAAATTATTTAGAAAAAAATTGGAATTGCCTTAAACACAATTCACACAAATTGACTTTTCATGACATATTCTTTAATATGAACAACTTATCTATTGACAATTTAAGTTCTGTCATTCTATTCGGTTCCTTTTACTTAATATCATTTAAAAAACGACCAAAATTCAATTGATAGGGATTTCTGTGTTAACATTTCAAATTTTGCTACGATTGTTCAGTTACGAATAATATTTGTAGAATAATAATTCATTATAACATGTGGTTGCCTGCAATTAATTAGATCGACTGGATTAATATCCAGTCGACGTTGCACTGGCCTTCAACTCGATATTTCCATATGCGTGAACGTTGCACTGTTGGAGAATCCATCCAGTGGAATGCCTCAGCTCATAGTGTATTCCAAAACGAAAATCTGGTAATGTCCAAGCGGTTTAGCGTTGCGTTGCAGGAAGCGAGGGGTAATAATGCTCACGAGGGGTTAACTTAAAGAATCAATTGCAATTAATTACTACTTCGTGCATTCTGGAGCCCCAATATGTATTATTGTCCCTCTCCTATTCTCAGTTGAGTGTTAATGACATCCAGAATCCAGAATATTATTTGAAACAATGAAAATGTAATTGAATATTGATGGTGGATGAAATGCATTGTTTTGATGCGATAACCGTCGAAAATGGCGTAACTAGGGAGGGCAGGAAAAGTGAGTTACAAGTTCCATGTATGCCCTAAACATACATGGAACCCAAGGCCCCAAAATAATGGTTACGCCCCTGACCATAGCCTGTTATATAAAGGTGGTGTACTAAAAGCACACAATTTTTCTGATTCACTTTCTTCAGGTCATTTGCCACTATACTTATATTATTTACTACATTACTATTAATATATTTTTTGTCCATACAAATTCGAAGACGTAAAATGGAAATCAATCTTTACAATTTGATTGCCATTCTTTTTTCAATTTTCGTTGCTCTGGGTTCAAAAACCTGCGAGGATAATTGCCCAACGGGGTATTACTGTGCGAACGGAGAAGAGTGTTGGCCTTTTCATGTCTATAGTCATAACCAATATTTTAAGCCAGGTATATTTATATTTTCTTATATTTTTATTGATACCAAAATTCTGCTGCTGATCCATTCAATTGTGTCAATTGTCTCTGTAGAATTACAAAATAAATTGTGGTTACTTAAATGAATTCAAAAGCTTGTTTTCCCCAATTTCAGGTATTCCAGACGATCATTAACGATAATGCAGATGTACCCTGACTCGGTCACCTTGTGAATGCGATGCCATTGTGAAGCGGAGACCCATCTTTTTAATATTATTGACGTATTACACTTTTGTTAATTTCTGATTATTAAATAAATCTTCTGTCATTTTAATTTATCTCTTATATTTCAGTCATAGGATTGCATTAGACTACATGCATAACTGAATTACCTACAATTGTGTCGTATTTATATCATTAAAAAACCAATATAATCATTTTGTAATTGTCCGAAAAAGGGATAAACGGGTTCCCCATTTTTTTTATTATGGTAGCAGTTTCGTGGGAGTGCTCTGCCGAAACTAATTTAATCGGTGCAATTAAACTGCTATTTATTACATGGAGGACGATTTGAGCGCGGAAATAGATTTAATCTAAATATTTTTCCTCCACAGTTGTTCCGCATGTTCCAAATAAACTTCCATTGTATCTAAAATATAGATCAATTAGATTGAAAACTGTTAAATAGTAGTTGTAGCAAATTTAATGTAGCAGTTTTAAAAATTGCAAGAATTATTTATCTGAAAAGCAATCAGTCGTACACTTACCTATACCTCCATCTTCGTGACCTGGAAAAAGGGTATGGGCAATTTTCAGCAAATGACGACAATGGGCAATGAACAGTTCCACGAGTGGAATATCCACCTTCATAATACTTTCCACTTCATTTGCAATGTTGATTTCTCGCAATAAAATCTGAACAATAATTTTGGAAATCTCCTGCAGAACATAGTGGTTCTTGTGAAGAACTTCTGTAGAATATTTTTCAAACAATAATTGTAGTTTCTCTACTTTTACCAGCGGACTCAATTTCAGTTTCTTTACGCTTTCGACGTGATCCTCCACCTTGGAGATCATGTAAACAATTTTCTGAACAGATTGCGCCTTTGCACAAACAGGATTAAGGCATTTCCATTGAGACTCCACATTCGTGGGCTCCTCGGGCAGTAAATAGTCCTCACAATCGAAACACATTATGGCAGACATGTAGGTCCCCAGCTCGGTGTTGTCTCGACAACGAGAGCATTTACAAATGAAATGTGTAATTTCCTCCATGGAAACAATTCGCTTCAGAGTTCCGTGCATCACGTGGCGAGTGCTGTAGAAAATTGTGAGCATCTCACCTTCCCTAATTGGCACGGCTGCCGCCACATGCATTCGAACTGAGACAGGTGACCCAGTAGTTAAATGGAATGAGTCAGTCATAGAAATATCCCAGGTACAATTCGGACTGCAACTGTGTGCTAGTAGACTCGCCTCCTCAAATAAACATTTTGCACGTCTAATTAAATCCCACAGTTAAATTCAATGGTTTTATGGCTAATTTTTGGAGTACTATTAATTACGTCACCAAAATAAAAAGTGGATGCGGATGGCGGAGTTTTCTCCATGACGTAATTAAAATGTACTCTTTCCGAATTAAACATTAATAAGTAAGCAAGTTGCTTTTACCTGGAAACACGTTTATTTTCGTCAGTCTTAACTGCACTGAAGGCATTCACATTAATAATTCCAGACACGAGAATAATTTCTTGATCAGTGAAAGGACATCCCTCAATTTCGTAGAAATAATGAATATTTCTGACGAGCATCTCGTCTCCCTTGCAGCATCCGGGTTTTCTACTTCGTATGTCCGAATGGTGTTCCAATTTCCACAAAAATTCATTCCACACCTTGGCGTTATTTCCTTTTTGCAGTAGACAGCGCAGCGCCAGAATCGACTTGTTTAAAATGGGCCAACAGTTGTGCGCTGGAGGGAACGTGACACTGTTTTCATGAAATACCTTGCACTCGTTCTTCCGATGGAGCTCTACCTTCCGTTAACAAAATAACATGTAATGTAGAACATGTAATTAGGATTTCGTAAATCACACTTATCCAGCTAAAATAGCTTCACAATGGGATTAAATACTGTGATTTGTGATTAAAAGTGATTTGATTAATTGGGAGTCCTATCCCTTGTAACATAAATCACATTAACCACACCAAAGCGTCTCTGGCATCAAACATTTACGAACATTTTATCACAGTAATTAATCCCACTGTGATAATCACACTCGAAACCCTGCAGGTAATGTTAAACCTGTTCACATTGAAGGCTGCACACTGGCCATTTGCAGAAAGTGCATTTTCGTGTATCCTCTGTAGACAGTTGTGATGTTGTAGCAAAGCAGCCGAGACAAATTGGTACTTGTCCCAAAAGGAAGTCGCTCTCATCATCTGCGGGTGCAACGATCACAGGCTCTTCAATCAGGATAGCATGCTATTTCAGGAATATCGCGAGCAGCCACGAGATACCGACCAAACTCATCGGAGAACTTTACGTCGTACTAAAAGAGAAGTGAGTCCAAAATTTTTTTTCACGATTAAGGTCGACCTTTATACATGATTGCCGCCAAAATCTGGAAATCGCAAAGGTTAAAATTTTTGAAAACAATTGAAAATTGCCAATAACTTGTGCAATATTATCTTAAAGGAAGCTATAGGCTAGTGGCACTTTTTAAATTTTTTATCACAAATTTGAATCTTTACAATTTCTAGATTTTCCCGCGAATCGGGTATAAAGCTCGGCCTTAAATAGAATATCTAATGGTAAAGTGTACAAATGAGTGCACGAACTCACGTCCGATTTCCCGTTCATGTCCTTATTCTTGAAATAATGGAGATCAGAGTCGTTTTCGTCCAAGTTACCAACGATTGTGGTAGGAAATATGATTGTGAGCATAAACTGTTGCAAAGGAACTGTTTAAAAATGTTAGAGAAATTGGGAGCTGAAGCTCTGCCAACACAATATTTACGTTGTCTAACCAAAGAGAAGACTGGGCTCCATCCGAACATTTTGCAATATTTTAGCAACACTCTTAATGCTTGCAATCATAATGTTGCCAAGAATATTTCTAAAAATAGAATTGTATAAATTCTAAAGAAAGGCTTCCTACACAAATGCACAAAGTAATGCTCTCACATATTATGTGTTAAGAAAACCGCATTCGCAGTAACGGTAAAACCAGGGTTTCCTAAATCAAACTTTTTCAGCTAAAATTTTAACACCTTCCACATGTAGGTCGTGTAAGAAGCGGCCAAATTATCACAAATCTGAACAATATTTCTGCACTCAAACATTAAATTCATGCAAATTATAAGAAAACTTTATATATTTTGCGTGATTTTATTTTAGGCAAATGTGAAGTCCCTGTATATCTGAATGTGACAAATATTTGCATAAGCTAGTTCACATTAATTAATTATTAGAATTCATAAATACTACTTCAAAAACATTTAATTTCACATTAGCTCCACTTGTAAAATGAAAAACACCCGAATCTATTAGGATACCCGATGCAGTTCCATTTGTGTATTGACTACATATGTCTTATTGTAAATATTATACATATACATACTATTTATAAGTATATCCAAATCTATCACTGGTTATAATGTAATAAATCCTGTCGTTTTTCTGGTTATCCAGTGTTTCCACGTCAGGGCCTATTCCTTACTTGAATTAACTTCATCAATGTAGTTACATTTTGGAATTAAATTGACTGAATAAACTAAATCTATTGGAAGGATCTTCGTTCGCTACTTTCATATAAATTTTTATTTCATCTTTGTGCTAAAAAATACAAAAAATAAGCCACAAGGCTTGTTTCTAATTGAATAGGTGTCATCATTTTGGTTCCTATCAACTATCTAACAATTGTAAGTAATTTCCTATGATTTTTAGCAAAATTTAAGCCCTGACATTCCCCTGAATTTAGGAATACAAATGTGGGTTAATTGATGCATGTTGTTTACGAAGAAAATGTGGAATTCAACCAAAACTAAAATTTGTCGCCCAATTTTTCAGACCTTCACTAATACCCCCTGTAAATGTAATGCTCCAATACGAGAAGAAAGGCTCCGACTACAGCTCCGGCGGGAATAAATGCAAAAATGGCCCACAAATTGAGCATGGACAGAGAAAAGAGATCACTGTCCGTTTGTTTCGTTTGAGCCACCAGTTTTCGATGCAAGTTCGAGTCACGCGCACCTTCAGTTTTAAATTTTGCCATGCTATTCTGTTTTGCCTTGTAATGATTTTCCTCTTTCCAGAATTTGTAAATACCTGACTCGAAAACTCCCTCTGTTATTCCAATAAAGCTGTCAACCATTGGAGAGTCCCTTGGAAACATCATTGAGATCATGCTCCAAGTGAGTGTGTCCTTCGAGTAGACAAAAGGGTCGACCCGGCTGTTGACAGTGAGCGAATTGGCCGTCACATGTTGAAAGACACGATCCCAGCCGAGACACGCCGAGTGTGGGTTCATGTAGGCGTACTTGAGACAATCCAACTGAGTCTCGCTGGCCTTCATCCGCTCACGAATGTTGACGACGGTGGGATTGGAATTTCCGTAGAAAGCGTTCCGCTCCACGACACCAGAGCTGAAAAACCTGAGACGGTAATCATTGCGAATCGCCAGTTCCGGGAAGGTGAGTGGTACGACCTCTGGAGTGGGGAAAGACAAATTATTCCTCAGGGTGGACTTGTAGCCGGTCCCAAGGACCATACAACCCATTAGCCAGATGAGAGACATGTAGCGCGCCCCTTTCGGAATATCACACAGGCCTTGCTCGGTGGCCATCGCAAAAGGGAGAAATATCGCCGAATCCCAAACGATGTATTTCAATTTCCGGTTGTGTACCAAGTACATTATCACAAACTGGACAATGCCCAGTGCAATGTACGTTAATACCACGTATACCCACAGCAGTGGGGAATATGGCAGCAGGAAGGCATACCATTCTAATTTTGTCTCCGGATGACTCGTAGCGAACAAAATAACTATCTGGTCAACTATCGTTGCGACATCTGCTCCGTAATTCCAAATGTACGCGTAGCCACCGCAAATAGTAAAATCGTAGCCTTGTTCTCGGTAAAATACGTGCGAATACATTCCCGTCCAACTACTATTTTCGGGCCAAAATTGGCCGTAGCTGAAGTCGACAGTTAGGTCGTAAGTGAAGTTAAATATTTGGCTTGCAACCAAAACCATGTTGTAATTTGTGCCGCCATAAATCGGAGGGTCGTCTGGAGCGTCCGAATTCTCTCGATACATCAATGGGGCAAATTCGGTACCTGAAAACATTTTCCATGATTTAATGGGAACACAAATCAAATTTTGCCGAGTAATAACATATGACCAGAGTGAAACAAAAATGTGACGTAACCCAACGAAAAAACACCTTGGCAAAGGCTCAATATGGTAAAAAAAATGGCCGACTTTTCAATTTTCCGCCAACTTTTAACACAGATCGGGCTCTAGTCATACATGCCAATACAGTTTGCCACTTTTGCCCCACCCACCTCGAATTTCAACTAACCCCTTTTGCCCGTTTTGCCATTTAACCATTTTACCAATGGCCGGCGGGTAGCTGAACACGGATTAATTTTGGTTTAATTAAAATACATGAAATTATCAAATAAATATACTATAAACTTGACCGTAATATTAACAGTAATATTAAATGCATACCGGCAGTCTTAAAATGTCTTCCCCTCAGACGGCCACCCATCTTTCTCCGTTGTAGAATTTCCTCTACCGAAGCAACCTTTGACATTAGGTCACCGTCATAAATTGGTGGATCAGTCCAGATCATTTGATTTTCTGCACTGATGCCGAATCTAAATTGAAGATCCCGCGTAATTTTATCCGACATTATTTTCTCGAGGAGTTGGTCGTTCTCTGTGATGAAGACAATGCGATCACAGCGGCGACTGACCGAATTCCGAATGTTTTTCAACATTTCCTCCTTGAATTTCGGATTATCTATCCAAATGACGACGACGTACTTAAATAATTCAAGAACTCCAACCATACCTCCCGTGGAAATAGCTCGTGGCTCCACATTCACCTCCATGGGCTTCGCGTCTCCGATTATTAGCGGGATCCTGTTCTCCAACAGAAACAGTTTCAATGAGGAAAATTCCGAATTTGTCCTGGACTCGTAGGTTAGCAGACGAATTGTCTTGGAAAATGCCAGCCGAGCCACATTGTAATCTATTAGATGATCTATTTTCTCTTTCAGCGACTTCGCATGAATGTCATTTGTGTGGCCAACTGGTAATTTCACCAGCACAATAATGACCAACAATGACATGAATTCCATTCTATGGAAAATCATTGTGTCCTTTCCACACGACGTTAGAAAGTTTTTCAAAGGGTTTCCTCTAAACAGTTCCAACTTGAATGAGCTCAAATGTGTCAAGATTGAAAACTTACCCGAGTGAAGGTTGTGGAGTAATTGCACAGCAAGTAACTTTTCCAAGCATGTAATTTTTAACTAACCCACCGCCTTCACCTACAAGTGTAAATACCGTGACTTATTACAATAACGAAAATTCAGGACAAATTAATTGTAATTTACATGAAATTGCACAAATTAGTGGCACATGCATTTATATATACGGAGTAATTATATTACTCGCACTAAAATGCCAAGTATGTCCTTCAACTAATTAGCAATCTGCCTATAAAACTATATATGAGAAGCTCCACAAGCTATCGAACACAAACTACATCGATGCCTTGAAATTATTCAATTCTTTATGCTTACACTGCGTCAGGTCAAGCAGTACCGGTTGGTAACAAAAAAAATCACGTAAAGTTGGGTCGGGCAAAACACCGGATTTCGGTTTCTACACTTTTTCTCGCCGTTTTGCATCCGTTTTAATTCAAACTTGTTATGCAGACGCAGCTCATCAATATAAACACAGTTTTTTCCAAATCCGAAAAAACCGCCAAATACCCGGGTAATATCGGTTTAACTAATAGATAAGGACTGGTGTCCACGATTACCAACCGATTGGAGCGAAACTTAGTATGCAGTCTCAGAAGCATGGTGGAAACGCAGGTAATTTGCTTAGTGTCGTGGGGCGGCGCCAATGTGCGACAGTGTATTTAGTAACTATCTAGTGGTAGGACGCAACTAAGCGCCATACAATTTTTAATTGTAGTCATGGAGCGACGCAAAGTCGTCTATTTACGTCAGCCAAATTTTTATCTGCTAATTTCTGTGAATGCCTCATTGGTAACTATGGGAAACATATCTAATACCGTAGGCTTTCAGCAATAGGAAACATTTATTTTTCCAAAACAACAATCAATCAATTTAATTTGTTTACCATCAGGGGATTTGCCGTAATTGCATAACAATACGGTTTTCCTATCAATAAATGAACTGCACCCAACCAAATAATTTGTCTTGCAGAAACAATTTTAAACCATGGCTACGACAATAATTTGTAGCAGCCTTCTCCTTGAGAAAGGGTTTAAGTGCATGTTTACAATTATTAGAGCATGTTTTCGTGTGTATTAATATTTCATTTATTTTATTGCATGTTTGCACGTTCATTTTATTTTTTTAAGAGCGGGCTTATCAATTCTGCTCTAATGACACGGCTGGATACAGAATATGTATAATTGAATGAGTTTCTTGAAAGCAGTTACCTTTTAAAACGATTTTTTTACCACACGGCGCATTTTGTAATTTATTCATACAATTTTGTGATTCGAGACATGCATTGGGAATTACCTTTGCAAGAGTTGAATTTAAAACATAATTGGTCTAAATACTGTTAGTATTACGCTAGTGTAAAACAGGTCCCATTAAAATTGTATAGCTGGTGTTGTGTTCCTTGTTACTTATAAGAAGACTGTTAAAACAATGTATCCAAAAAATGTTGCTGGCTAAAGGTAGAAAAGTAATGACAACCACGTGGAGTTAGACTTTCTTCTCTGTAAGAGTGGTGAATGCTGTTTACGCGAAAAATATTGGCAGAGTACATAAAAGCTGTCAGCGTTAGACGGAAACTGTGCCCATCATTACGACTACTAATGCTCTTTCAATGTCAGATCTTCATTTTTTCCGGACGTCCTGTGGAATGAAACTCATACATGGTAAACTGTAATTTATCTATTTCAATGTCGGCTTCCAGAGTGTTAGTATTTAGTATGTTGTTTAAATATTTAGCAAAAAGTCATCATTGTTGTTCGAATCACACTACTGGGAAACCCATTTATGGTTTGAAGATAGCATTGAATATGCAAGAGGGGGAATTGTATGTAATCACAATTTTGTATTCCATCCACTTAGGTTTTACCTTTGTGGATACAAGGTTCCTCTTCACTCGTGCAACCATTAAATCCAAGACTTCGGCCACACTTAAATGTGGAAAAATTATATGAAAAAATTTAAACATTTATGCTAAGCCCTTCCTACATTAAACGTTTTATACCAGAAACACGATTTTATTGTATTGCCTTGGTCACAAGTTCCAGTTGCTCCTAATTATTGGGTATTAGGAATTCTATCGAATATTCGGATAAAAATAGTCGGACTCTAAAATAGGTCAAACTATCGCGTCACTCATAGACATATTGTGCAAAAGTTCGCAATATTCGTATCTGAAAATTATTTCAATCAGCAAATGCAAAATTAATAGGAATCAACCCCGTGGGTAAAATTTGAATTGTATACAATAAACTAATTTATATACGTAGGTGCTGAACAGTTGGCAAAAATTTAAGCATAAAATGGATAATTAAAATATTCTTAATCAAATCAAAGCTGTCGTGGCTTTAAAATTCGTTGGTTGTTTGTACGTACGCATGTAGTCTCTCCACAGACAAGAAACTGCTGTGACGATATCCTCACCAAAAATGATTACATAAATATAACCCTTTATGACTAACGCTCACGGTGTTAATCATGAACGGTTTCTTTGAATTGAAACCGATAAAAATTCCACTCTCAGATAGCATTTCATGTAATTAAATTAATTCAATGGTCAACGGCTACATCATAACTCCATTTACAACGACAATTATGCGATTGTTTAACCATTGTGTGCGTAATCATATAAAACGTTCACATTTTTAACTATGAATTCATTTCCAATTATGTCGATGCCCTCGGGGCGGCAGATAAAATATTAACAACGCAACTTAATACTGTGAATATTGAAAATGGAATGAAAATTATTTGAATTGTATATAAGCACTTTCTATTTTGACCTTATCAAATTAAGGTCAATAATCACCTACCCAAATTCTTTAGATAACATAGACCGCAAACGTAAATCAAACCTCGGGGCGGCAGATAAAATATTAACAACGCAACTTAATGCTGTGTATATTGAAAATGGAATGAAAATTATTTGAATTGTATACAAGCACTTGCTATTTTGATCTTATCAATTAAGGTCAATAATCACCTACACAAATTCTTTATATAACATAGACCGCAAACGTAAATCAAATGCAATTTTTAAAAAATTGAAGTTACACTTTGTGTATTGTACAGATGCAAAATTTGTATTAACTTAAATTATTAGCAAATTTACATGATAACAAATGAAGAAAAATGATTGTGAATTTTTTACAATTGAGAAATGCTTGGCAGAAAACATATNNNNATCCAAAGTGCGTGAATGATTCCGGGCAGCCAAAAAAATATGGTGAGGATTATACTCAAAAAGAAATGTAGCTCCACACCTTTGACCAGAAACACGGCCACTGGCGGAAGAAGAATCTAAACATAAAAATATTCTTCTAATAAATCTCAATCACATCAAAACAAAAATTAAGTAGTAAAAAAAACTGGAAATGGATCTTGTTCGTTATCGAGTATTTTCCTCATGATCACGTTTTAAATACCACAATTAATATTAAGAATTATTAAAAGCAACTTACAGCAAAAATAATTTTGATTAGGGTATCCATGTCTGTCGCCATTTTTAATGTTTATTATTTATTCTGAAAAATTTAATATTGAATATGAATGGATGCACGAAAAATAAGACCAAGTAATGCTTAGCTTTCAAGAAAATAGTTAATACTCACAGGAAATTTAATTCTTTCAGTGAAACAGAATAAAAGTAAACTGGAATTATGTGCGTTATTTAGATGTAGCCACGACAACGTCGACTGAAGAATGAAGAAGAAAGTAAAGATTAGCACATATCTATTAATACTTGTGACTCAAACTACGTGCAGCCAACCCAACCTTACACAAACTTGTTTTGTATAGCTTTTTCATTATCTCATCCCAATATAGTCAACTGAGTGTGTGATCTACGAGATACAGAATGTTAAGCTCTTGGTTTGGATGACGATAACATATACAATATACACATGTCTGTAAAATACATTTTACAGGCGTGTATATGAACTTCTGCTGACCCTATATACATACATACAATGCTATCTGCTTAGTGTACGTAAGCAATAAACATTGCTGTCCACTTCATTTGCCTCAGTTTACTTTGCCCACGCTTCTTTCGTCAGGGTTGGGGATCACGCATTTTTGGTGCATGGGTTTTGTTGAAAAGGCTAATCAACTGCAAGTGTTTCTCCCAATTCTTCAATGATTAAATCTAATGCCACCTTTCTCATTGTCGTTTTCCTACTTCTG
Organism: Plutomurus gul; assembly: GCA_019776185.1. Taxonomy (NCBI): domain Eukaryota; kingdom Metazoa; phylum Arthropoda; class Collembola; order Entomobryomorpha; family Tomoceridae; genus Plutomurus; species Plutomurus gul. The sequence continues at coordinate 13,685 of JABASC010003403.1, forward strand.
TGGTCAATGAGTTTTCAAGCAAAATCTGAAGGAAATATTTGTCATTGCAGATGAATATTGGTATTCGGCAATGGTTTAAACGCTAAATGCCCATTGTTTGTACTCAGCCATGATGTCACCTTTATCATGGTAACCAGGTGTATTTGCCAGGAATCGTCTGTTAATTTAATCATTTTAAACCCTTTAATGCAGTTTAACGCACTGCATATTATGCTGTGCGTTAAAGTAAATACAGGAATATATAAATTTTTTATTTTATTTTACGCAGTACTTGCAATGAAACATCTTTACATACTCTCGCTTAAAGCACGCATCGTGTTTTACGCAGTGAGTGTTGCCTAAGGAGACTCGTGGATTTAAGTCGGACATTTTTTCTTGACAATGGTTTAAATAAAAGGCAAGACCTGATTACAACCTCCTGTAATTTGTGAAGAGTATACATTGAATATCCCCTTTATACTCAAGAATTTGGTTATTAATACAAATTTTAAGCCTGCGTGAGTAAATTTTATATAGAGAAAGCGGACGGGCATACTAACGTATAATTCTTAAAAAGGTCGACTCATTCTATTGTTCTATGCCTTTTGTTTC
>JABASC010003404.1:0-14275 GCA_019776185.1 Plutomurus gul
GTAGGTACATAGTATACTTATGTACATATGTATACGTATCACATGGCAGAAATTCCACTATGTACTGTCTTACATTAGATGTGTGTATGTAGGAAGATAAAGATGTTTAAAAATCCTGTAAGTAGTGTATAATATGTAGCATTGTTAGGGAGCTCTTTTACGTGAAGGAACGAAAGCAGCTATGATGTGTCTAACTGTGCAGATGAGGTAGTCATGCATAAAGTAATGCATAGCTGTACTATATAAATACAGATATAGTAATAGCACACGAATTTACGCTCTGGAAATAATCTATTGGTAGTATACGTGTTTATCAATGTATTGTTGCAGATTGACGCATCGTCAGACTACTATATAGGTAATATGCCATTGTAACTCGATTGTTGATTTGACTTACCGGATGCTCACATCTTGGCTGCAGCCATTCTAATAATAAATGAACAAGCAAGAGACAAAGAATAAATATTCTAGCCTACAACTACATATTAGTAAGAAGAGAAAAGGGCTAAATTGGCTATCCGTGCACACGAAAAGATTTTCGAGTAACGACCAAAGTAGTATTTTCTTGTTAATTGTCACCTGAGGAACTTGAGGATACCATCGTTCTGTCTTTCTTCTTCGTCTTTGCGTGCCATACCTTTTTTATATTTCTCGCAACAGGTAATAAAGTCGAGAAAATTAAATAAAAGATGCGAATGTGAAGGACAAAGTAAAAACTTACGAGTACAGACTTGACAAGAATGCTCAACAACAATTTGAACATAGAGATCCAGTCCTCCCCACTTCTTGTATGTTTGTAAATACATAAGTAGGTAGATATCGTCGCTGGTGCTTGTCTTTCTGCAACCAAACCACTAACTAAGTCTTTAAAATGGGCAGAAAGATGCTCAACGCTTTCCAGTTATTCAGGTGAATTATGTGAAAGAATAGGTGAACGACTAGAAAATCTGTATCCTTCCTCACAAACAGAGTGGGTACCTGTGATTTTTTGTTTGTCGTTTCCAGCAAAATAAATTCAATCCTGTTTTACTGCTGAAACGTATGGGCTGATCTTTACTTTACGTCCCTTAAATTGTGGTCATTTATTCCTTCACTTTATATTTCAAAGGAAATACATTTTGCTTACTTACTCAGTCTTACTTACAAGTCCAGTCATACTTTTTCACAATCTCTCTAATTTATCCCCCTACCTGCCACACTGGTCATTATTTTGCTACGGTTACAACTTTCATTGTTCTTTTGTCTGCTCGCAGAACTGCAATGGTGGTTTTCAAGAAGACTTAGACAAGTTGGCACACAACCTTCAATAGATCCACACACATAACCTATCCAGGTGTTGTGTTTTCGGCAAAAAAGTAGTCTTGCTTTTACACAAACACCGCATTTTCCACTATAAACAAGATACTGAAGCCAAGGCAAAGAATCTAGGTGATCAATTTCGCTTGAATCTAGTGGCACTTCACAAATAGTGTTTGCGTCTCTCTGGGTAAAAAATTAGACTGTGTAAAAGAGCACACGCCAAAAAACCTACAACCACAGCGCCTTAATCGATTTTATGTATCATTCTGTCGCGCTTCATTTGCAATACTATCATTCTTCAATTGCAATTCCACGAAAAAAAGTTTACATTTCATTAATGTGTTACTAAGTGTGTTACATGTACCAGAATACATATATTTCACTTTGTACATCGTCAAAAGTTTCAACTTTAAGACGACATTATTGTACACACGTATTCATGTGGATTTAGAGATCACAATAAATAAAACTCTTCTCTGTTGTGAGATTGTTCTACAGAAAGTATGAGACCAGAGATGTTGCAAGCCTTTCACCAACCTTACTGGCGTTCTTTTATTTACATTGGACAATAGATATTTCTACATACGTAAAGCACGAATACTACACATGGTACTTTTTATGTGCTTATACTAGTGATTAAATAAAACTCATCTTCTTCGATGAGAAGCTTCGAATGCTGATTACATTACAATTACGTTTCATTTTATTGTAATTCTTTAATCCTACACACGTTCTTTATTGTAAAGAAGAATTAGTATTACTTGGTCAATGGAAAGTGTGTGAGTGTAATCCTATCTTTACAAAAGTCATTATAATACTGTGCTCTATTGTAATGAAATGGTGATATTCTAGCGTATATTAGAGAGATATTTAGTACAGCAGCTGCTCTCATCAAGCATTTCAAGTGCTGTCGTCCAAACTTCTTTGCCGAGAACGATTTTGCAGCACAGAAGTTTAAAGCCTATGTCCATCGACGACCGACGATGATGCCAGGGTTTCGAGTGGGAGAATCACAGTGTGAGAAACAGGTGTTAGGAACGTGAGAAAAGTGAGAAATGATTGGCCCGAGAGGTTGAAACCGTGAGAAACTGTTAGAAAAGGGAGAAATGATGTTTTCCGAGGATTGCAACGCATTAAGTACATCTGTATTTAAGTATTTAAGTAAGTATCAGATGTAATAATATCTCCATGCAACTACTAATCGTAACAATGTAAATGATATAATTGAAATTCCTAAACGTTTAGATTTGTCACCACAGTACTTTAAGTACATATCTCGTGTTTCTCACAATTCTCACATTTCTCCCGGGTGGGTGGGAGAAACAAGGTAGATGCGAATTAAGAAACCCTGGATGTACATAGCAGACAAAATTCGTAGGGTTGAATCGTAGTTCACTTTCAACCTCATGAAAAGTCTACTACAGTGGCGAGGAAGATTAGATGTTCAATATGGAAAGAGAATGTGCTTTAAAAATGAACAATTATTTTGTCTCGATGACTATTCTTTGGCTAATTTGCACGAGTTAGTTAACCTAGTTTAGTTCAACTTGACCCATGCCTGCACCTTGCCTCTACGTAATAAAGTACAGCCAGCACTTGTACAGAGTACACACATGCACAGCGCGTAGAACTCTTGAAGCTTGCATCGGTCTCCAATTTCTCATCCATTACTCACCGCCACCAAAAAAGAAGTGCACGTTAGTGCGGACATTGTGATCTCTCGAATTCGTTCTGCTCAATGACGAATGTACACCTCGTACAGCCTAAAATGCCTTTCAAAAAGGCGTCTGTACTGTTGATTGTGATTTGTACACTCTTTACGAGTGTAATTAACTACGTGATACATGCTCAAAGCCTGTGCAAAATATATGGAATCTATGTCACAACCAAAATCACCTGTACAGTTATGGAATCTATTGAAATTGAGAAGGAGTTTATGCAAGGTTACGTTGAACATAATTAACATGTGGTATGGATAACATTTTACTAATTTGTACTTATATAGCAGTATGTCTATGCTTTCAGCTTCCCAAAAGACGCTTGATGTTTGCACGAATTGGAAATACAGGCACACCTCTGATGAATATACAGCCTGTAATAGTTTGGTAAAAGTTCATTGTTTTCCGTTGCAATATTCTGACTACCACAGGAAAATTACACTGAAATAATAGTAATCTGCGATAGCTGAAAAATGTTATGTTCTACCACTAGCAGCACTGTTTTAGTCGATGATTTTCCCGTAAATCATTGCTTGCACAATTTCACAGCACGTCTTCTGAAATCTTACTTTGCATTATAATTCCAAGGAATAAACCTGTAAAATGGCCGATGAGGCAATATTTGGGTTCAAACTTATTGAACTGGTGAATATTTTATTATATTGAAGGATTGTTTTCCCGTTTTCCTTTAGCACTTACTTGAAGGCAACACAGATTCTGGCAGTAGTATACCTTTAAGTTATGTTGTGCTGCATATTATATTAACAGTGAGTTGTAAGTTGGAAAGAGTAGTGCTTTAAATTGATTCAGAAGTTTCTTTGTGGTGGAATTGTATTCCTTAAGGATAAGATGACTGTAAATAGGGTTTGGAAAAGCTCAAGCCATTATGAAGTTGGTGTTCTAATATAAAAAACTGGAGTCAAGCTGTAAGATGAGATGACTTTAATACCCAGGGGGTGAAATTCCCTTCCTACTGAGTCAGCAGTTTCGGAGGGCAACTTCACATAATCATAGAAATGGAAGATGAGCAACGTTGTAGATGCTGGGCTGTATGGGTGTGTTCATGTCTTGTTCGAGCTTTGTTATAAAGACGAAAGAAAAATCGACCAGCAAGTAAGAGACTGATGCAGATATATCTTTGTGCTGGGGCTCCAAATATCTCGTCCTGTCGGTGTAGAAACTGTAGAGTGTAGAGTACAGTGGACATTGAGTCATATATTTGTAAGCCGCAATGCAGACTTAATCTTGACACTATGTAACTGAAGGCTGACCATTATTTATATTTAGATAAACAGTTGTCAAATTTTGAAAAAAATTGAAGACTATATAAATAAAATATATCTAAATAAATACTTTAAAAAATATGAAATAAAATAAAGTGCAAAATGCAATTTCAATTTTGATTGAACCCCAACAAAAATGTCCCTGATGGATAAGAATTGCTGCGGTGGGTAGCGCGCTCAAGTAGACTATTTTAGTTCAGATTAAATAAAGTTGTATCATGCAATCGTATTGAATTGTGTATTGTCGTAGCTAGGCACTCTAGGCTATAATTGTTACTGACCGGGCAAAGTGTAAGTCACAATCACAATTCAAATCTGTTTAGGTATTTATGTGTGGGTAGGGTATTGTTGAGTGTATAAGAGAGATCGTCAAATTCTATTATATAAAGAATCAATCTGCCTACACGCTACGTATATGTATATATTAGATTTCATTTAAGTAAGAAGTCATACTGAAAATACATATATTCGATCAGGAATCTACATCCTGGCATCAATAGTAACCAAACGAAAAAACAAAAGAAGTCTCATCTCATCATTGAAGAGACGGATAGAAAATGGATGTGCTATGTCTATCAGACAAGACAGGAATGACTGGATACTTCCATCTATTTATCCCCGTGGAAATAGTACTGACACACAAGATGACAAGTCTGCAGATGCACTGTTATAGAGCATATAAACAAGCAATACCACTACTGTGCAATATTATAACAGTCACAAACTTCTTTCCTCTATAGACGACCATTTTCAACTGACAAAGACAAGTTAAGAGATGTCAAAACAGGACGTGTATTGAATGGGAAAACTGCCAATCGTAGATTATTGCAAAGTGTAATACTTTGTACTTTAAAACAATACACGGGTCTTAAAAGGTAAAAAATCAATTCAACGCACGACTCATTTACTAACCAAGTGCGTATTACCTTAACATGTCTTTACTTAATTAATACTAAGTAATTGTGTTCATTACACAGTAAAATTGATTTTTTGCATTAATTCAGAATGATTAACGTTGATCTACAATCCTCACGATATGTAGACACATAAACGACATAGATTAATGTTGGGAACAGAATATCTTTAATAACCACTTTTCTAAATGAAAGTATGAACTAGTCCTGCAAGATTGCTTGAAATGGGAGAGGCAAATTTTTTAAAGTCGCCTTGCACTATGTCACCGTGCAGCTAACGTCTGTAGTCGTCGTGGTCTTACGTGTACCCACGCAAAATCATAGCATTTAATTTTTTCTAAAGTATAGAATAAATCCAGTTCAGTAGCTCCTTAACATTATGTATAATGTGGTGGACGCATCATTAATAGTTTCATTGTAAAGGCGTTATCTAAACGAGTAACATGTATTGATTGAACGATTGTGTATACTCTGAATGAAAGATTGCACAAGAATGCTTTACCTTATTACGTCTTTTCATAGTATGAGCACAACATTTGTAAAAGTTTGAAGATGACTGTGAATCGGCCAATAGATGACATCAATATAAATACATATGCATACATTGTATGGTACACACAATATTATTTACGTAAGAATAAGGTAAAGAGAACAGAAAATGTAATAACTATATTCTTCGAGGTGCATACTAACTAAGTAATACTTCATTCATTCATTCGTGCATGCATGCTCAGAAAACATACCTTAGCATCAGACAGCGAATAACATACCTTAAACGTCAACAATCAAGATATAATACAATCACATTTCACACACGAACCTGATCTTCTGTATGTACTATTCACACAAATATTGCAAGTGCTATCATCGAGTTCTCTCTCTCACTATCTTCCCATCCCCACTCGCCAAGCTATTTGTGAACTGCATTACAAAACGAAAAGCGAGAGAAGAAACGAACCAGCTGCCTTCGATTCCTCTGGGCAAAAGGTGAACAGAGTTCTTGCATGCTACAAGCACTGTGCACAGCACATCAATTATAACAGTAGGAATAATGCAAATGTACGCTTGTCTGCAAGCAGATTAGAATGGAAATGAAATATTTTGATGAAAACTGTTTTCCCCTTCACTAAAGACTATATACGACTCTCACCTGAAGTGCCACAGTCGTAAAAAGAAGCATTGCAGCCAACGTATTTCATGACTCCAAATGAAATTCTTGCTAGCTGACAGCAGCAGCAACTGCGAACTCCGTGCCAAATCCAGATGATTTTTTAATGAGAAAATGGAAATTAGTTCTCTATTTCTACGTTATCAGATCGTACCCTTTTATTCTAAGAGACAACGCGTCCAACAATACATCATACGCCAAATAATAAGCATAACCACAATAGATTAAATAACCATGCTAAACTGACTGCTCAGATGGTTTTAGTTTTACTGACTGAATGCAATGGACCAGCTCGACTGTTTCACCTTTGCAAATTATATATGATTAAAAAAGTAGAAAGGAGTCAAAGGGATCACGCTTCTGGGATGCTTAATCTATTCTGCGGTAGTAGTAGTCTTTTTGGCACTAATGATTAATATAACAGATTAATTTTGATTTGTGCTTTTGATCCTATTACCAATTACCTGTCCTCATGGCGCACTTTGAAACTACATCTATGATTATCGTATAGTAGTGATCATATCAGTCAATTCACATTGTAAAAAGGCTACTTATTTTTGAAGTAAGCAAAGCAGTTTAATTTAGAAATTTATGAATGGTTATTGTTCATAATATTAATTACGTGCCTGCAGAATTTATTTACTGTTTGCCCACCAGCGCTCCAACGATTAGTCCTGTTGAGTGAGTTTCATTTGCTAGGCTGTCAGTCAGACGTAAGCTAATAAACTTGTATAATTCCTACGTAATCCAATGTTACACAGTATAATGGTTAATGAGCAATGATGATGAACTCTTGAATCACCTCATGGGACATTCTGTTTCATAAGAAACCCAGTAAATGGGAAATGTGTCTGTGTCAAGTGGGAGTCCAATTCACATAATATGCATTCATGTGTTTTGAATCAGCGTGCAGTGCAATTCATACTTGCATTAAGTTCATGTAAACTGTTTGTGTATTTTGTTCAGCAGAGATGGTCGATAGCATCTAATTCAACTTCAGGCTAATGGTATAAAATTTAAATCTAAATGAAAATAACGATTCTTTTATTGCTGTTTAGTATGTACAACATTCGCCATTTTTTCTGCCTAGTGAGAGACTCTCTATGTAGTACTACCTGCGTAAGTATTGCAATTCAAAAGGGGTACATGTAAAATCAACTCAACATTCACCTTACTTTTACTCGCTACTGCGTAAGCAGTAGCGAGTGGGAATTTCTGTCGTTATTGCTGTAATGCATTATTGTGTTGTTGCTACCTTATCGTTGACTCGTTGGAATTGACTCGAGTGATTGTTAATTGTGTTGAAATGGCATGACTTGACATAGCCATGCTAAAGCTCATTGTGACTCATGCTGCGTTTCTGTGTTTGCAGAGTAATCAAAGGAGAAGTTCTATGGCCAAGAAAATGTGGACCACCGTGCCACGCTTTTGTTCAAGTCAGTTAACCGCCACATTCGCTGCTTCACAGAATTCTTTAAGAACTTTAATAATTATTCATATGGGAACAACAGCAAGTAGGGCCCTCGAATATCAGTGTCATGACTCCACGTGAATGTGCGCACAAGAAGATGATACTTTTAATGTATCACATTAAAAAAAGATTGAGCTTACTCGAATAATTTTCAAAATTTACTTTTCGCTCAACACTTGTTTATTTTGATTTAACATTCATGAGAATTTAGGCACTTTGGCGCGCCAGCCGAATCGAGCAAAAAATAATACAACTGACAACAACAGGATGAGTTGCGTATATGAATAGCTAACGTCTACGGGCCAATTTTATTTTCCCATGAGGGTTCGTTCCTTTGCATTATGAATACTACCACTTATGTGTACAATGTTGGCTACACCACAACATTCATGCATCATCTCCTCTACTTTATTAGTTTCCCCGCTTAAGATTTAACGGAAATTCTGCGTTAGTCTGTGGTACACCTTGTTAACATATACATACACATATTCCTGCTATTAAGTGCCTATATCTGTTGAGCTACACTGTACGGCCAAGACACTTATAGACTTGTTTAGAACTCTTTGTGGTAAACATTGAGAACGGAAAGGAAGAGGGTGGAACACAACAAAAAAACAAAACAAGGAGAGAGAGAGAAGGTGGTACACACTCCACAAACACAAAAGCCACGGGCAAGGAAGTCATGTCTCATCAGTTCACGCTGAAGACGCTTTATTCTTATGTACTTTAGTTTGCAAATAACCATAATAAAAGTGAGGGAATTTTTTGAAAAAGATTTTCTAATGATCTATTCAATTCAACCCTATATTGAGATTTCAAGTTATATGCACACATGATGACACAGTTTACTCACCGTGCATTCTTGCGCGTACACAACATACATCCCACTTATGAATATACTGCAAATATATACATATTAGGGATTAGAACTGAATACAAATACATACATGTACTACTACTCAATGTATACGATAGATTTTCACACCCCACCAGCTTTATTCTCTGTGTGATTTCATAGTACTCTTCTAAGTAGGTAGCTTACAGCTTAGAATTGCTTGAACACAGAATAATACAAGTGCACACACAAAGGAGCGCATTCGAGTACAGAGCTAAATCGAGAAAATAAAGAAATTGCAAGTCAACTGTATTGTGTAGGTTGTTTGTTCACAGTGAGCAGAAATTTGTATACATGTCTGCTCCTCGTCCTCAAAAGGAAAATGTGGTTTTCTGAACTTACTGAACGAAAATGTACATCTTACGGATTCCGCAGCAGTACAGTATCTTTCGTATGTATGTACATATACTACACACGTACTTGTAGGAAGTAATGAAATCTTCAACTTATACGATAAATAGTGATGCCGTGTCGATGAACAACAAAGCACTTGCATTCGAATTAATATCTTCCTCACTCAAATGCATAATTATATTGTGCACTTTTGCTTCTTTTCACTTGAGGTGTAATGTATCGTTTTAGTGTGTAGATGCACAGTGCTGTATGTTGACTGTATGCTTGACGTTTGTACACTATTTTCAATGCATTGCTTATATGCTAAGCTGTGTACCAAGCGCACTGTGTACCTGCAATTATCAACCCTCGTATTGCTAAATCTTATTGGATTTTACTGTAGCGCTCGAGTACTCCGGATACACAGCGTATGATTAGGTCATGTACTGAAACATTTAATAAGGGGTTTTTGATTTCTATATGATTTTCCGTAGACTCAGCAACAATGTAAGGAAATGGAAGTTTTCATTCATGATCATTACCTTATTTGTGTAATTTTCATGTTAACATTTGGCGTAATAGGATCTCCAGAGAAAATTATCCCTGTATCTATAGTTGGCACACTTATTTCAGTCAAGTGTGAGTGCATTTTATGCATGAGAATGCATATCTCAAGACACATATTCTACAAAATATAAATGAAAGCTTTCAATCAATAATTTACCCGTGCAACGTTGATCCTGTCCACACTCCAATCCATAATCCAGATCACAAGGCTTATCCTTGTCATTACATTCTTCTGTCAACTGTTTGGCACAAACAAAACAACAGGTACAGTCTCTCCGTGCTATCACACGTCCATTAGGACAATCTACTGAGGTAAAGTTTTTCTCACATGGCATACCACCACACACACATGAGACAGAAGACACAATTTCCTGTCCGCGCACTCCATCCCAAAAAAATCCAAAACTAATTGCTAATACTAAAACAAAAAGCGCAGTGTTGCTCGATTTTCTCGAAAACAAAAGTGACGATGTCACCGGATCAGACTTAATTTTCATTTTATTCATTGTCCACTCAAACTCTAAAACCATAATATATTTACGTTTGTTTCAGGTATGCCTGATCAAAGAAGACAAAGTTACGATCTTGATTTCATACAACTTGTTGCAGTGAGATGAGACGAGAGACCACCTTGTTATGGAAGAGAAAAGACTGCTCAATCAAAATCAATTCACTCTATAGAGAGAGATGATTATTGGTGGGGCGTAGCACAGACAAACATATTTCCAGAAACAGGGCCACCTCAACAGGGTACCCTGAACTCTACCACGTTATCTATATTGACCCAGGACTCTCGTTTCCTTCACGAGCGGAATAACCCGTGTGTCTCCAAATCCAGTTACTTTCCAAAAACAGTTTACAGTCGATGACAATCCCGTGTCGAGATAAGACTCTTTCACTTTCACTGTATGTACAGAATAGGAATGGAAACAAAGGATTTAGTAAGCACTTTGGGCCTTGTCTGGCTCGGACCCGACGTACAAAGAAATGAGGGCAAGTATGTGGATTACGAGCAACAAACAACAGGTGAGTACACTACAGAACTAATAAAAGTGCCCTTACAGAGTCTGTTTACAAAGATCTGAGCTCTTCTAACTAGAAGTACTATTTGAAACTGTCCGAGATAAAATTCCCTTTGAAGGTAGTGTAACTGGCACCGACTTCTCTGTATTCCCAGTCAAATGTCAATTGAAGTAATTTCAACAGAGAGAATCTTACAGTAAGTGCAGTAGGACCGTGATACTCACCCACAAGAACGTCTTCGAGAGCTGACTGACGGAGCTCGACTAAAAGGTAAGTTAAAGGAGTAAGTTGAACAGGTAGGTTGTTGAAGCCATTGTATAGATGCTATATACCATCGCATGCACAGGTACAATCAACAAACTTACTACATTTTCTGTGTAACTGCAAAGCGAGTGGAACCTACAAAACTGCTAAGCGATTCAATGGATGATACCCCACTACGCTCTTGCTCTTATACATACCTCTTTGTGTACATGCAACTCTACTCACAGTGTAAAGCGGTTCTATATAGACTAGAGTAGAGAGAGAGAGAGAGACGCAGAGAGAAGGCGAACTTATTATTCTAGTTTCTTGACTACATACGCAGTACGTAATATCTACATAGCATTTAGTATATATAGTTCCTACAAGGCTTACACGCTACTACTCCTACTACCTTTCGTACGAGTATTATGAAGTTACACTACAATTGTATTTGCATACCTCTTTTTTACTATGTGGTAGTAGTAGTAGAATTTTTTATACTTAAATACTAGATGATGTCTGTCTGTACGCAAATTTACGTATAACATGTGATGTGAGGCTATTAACACAAAGATGCATGCTTGGCTTTTCTCTGGAAGAATTAAAACAAAATCCTGCACACAATAGCAATGAAAATAAAAGGAATATTTGTGAGCACTTGCCCAAAGTTACGAGTTACGACCAGGATTCTTTGCGTACACAGATTTTATGCATAAGGTATAGGAGTAGCAATAAGTGTCTGGGCATCTGCTGTAGTTGGACATGAAAAACATTAGCCCTGTAAGTACGTGTTCTGTGTATGTGTGTGCAGCTCTTATTCTTCTACTTCCATCTTCAGACCACTCATACGTACGTTCGTAAGGTTGAATGTATGTACCATTTTCCTCGGTTCTGTGATTGAGGATAGGATTTGTCTGGGGTTGTTGGCAATCAAGAGCCCTAAGGCGTGAGTGGTAAATCAAGAACCTACATTAAGCATACAGACGAACATTAGTGTACTCACACTGCACTGTCAGTAGGTATTATTTCTCTGTACAGAAAGGACAGGTATGACCAAGAGTAGTCATTCGCTTCAACGGGGTAATATTATTATTATCTACGAGCTCTTACACAGCATCCTGAGAAAGGGTTCGAACGAAATGCATCTCTCTCGTAATAAAACGTTCATAAATCTTTGAATAACTATAAATGATGTATGGCAGTACGCGTGTATGCGTCAGCCTAAGTAATCCAAACGTACATATGTACACATATTTTAGCGAAGCAGTACGCAGGTCCAAAATTAAAACAATCTAGTGAAAAATGATTCTGATCTACTAGTAATAATCTTAAATTTATGTGATGGCTAATCTTCAGCATCAGTGGTAAGAAGCGGTTGTACGTAAATGTACTTAGGGAAAATGATGTGAATTAGATGTTAGTGCACATGGGTAACAGTGATGGTATGTATATGGTGGCCTTTACATTAGTAATAAATTTGATATAAAATGTCTGGACAGGTACTGGTACTTACTGACTGAGTACTTAGTAGCTGTTAGCATACTTATAGGTATCAAAACTACAGTTTTCATGGGTCCAGCGTACAAATATTCGTACATCTTTCATGGCAATGGAAGTGGCTTTAAATATCGCTGCTCACTTGGATGCAATGACTATACATAATACATACTTTATCTTTATCCATATCTTCATCCTACAAATGGAAGTTGGTAATACGTAAATAAATAGGTAGGTACTATAGGTGTAACTGGTGCAACTTTTCCTTTTTTAAAGTCCTGTTTTCTCAAAGGTGTACATCATTTGTTGGCTTAATGAATGCAGTGTATATTGTATGCATTATCTCCAGCTCTTAGGTGTACCTACTTATGTTCGCTGTCTGCATTTCATTGCTATTCCATATAAACGTATATAAAAATTGTGTATTCACTTCATTGTACTTCTACATAAAAAATCTCGTTGGCGTTCATGAAGTATGGGCGGCTTGTTACAACTGAGTACAGGACAAAATGTCAATGCTATCCATATGAAAACGTTTGAGTCATCAAGTCATCATCCTTAAGGAATGGTAGACACTGAAATAAAGTGCAACCAAAATTTCTTTGTATTCTCAAATAAACATTTACATTATAATAGGAAGAGATATTCTGTCTACAGTTTATGTATAATCATTGCAGTTGTATGAATGTGATGTAAGCATGCAGCAAACTGCCACGAATTTTTGAAGTAAAGGTTGAAATTATAACATCAAATATAAGAATTTGTTATAGTAATAGCTTTCAAAAATAAATTCTTTAGGACTTTACTTTAGGAATATAGGGTCACTCACAATCAGTTTATTTTTTCAGATCCAATTTCCAAAGAACCTTACAGGAAATTAAAATCGTGCTTTGCTGTATATTGCAGAAAGGGCAGACTTAAGCAAGTTGAGAGCTCTGACCGATTCAGCACCATCAAAGCTGATAAAGTACACTTGGTCCGAAAGAAGCACTAAATAATTTAAAAAGAGCCATAAGGTACACCGATTAAGTATTGGCAGAAAGTGGGACGAACGCGGTCTGATATTCTTAGGTGGTACATAAATGTGCTAATAAATATAGTAGACTTTGCTCATCGTAAAAACTCTGCTTACAAACCGGCAGTACCAAAAAGCATGCATGTGGGTCTTCAAGAACGGTTACATGCACACGTACTTTTCTCATCTCGATGGGCTGTTCCGATGTATTGACTAAAAAATTAAAGTCATAGTTCATCGATCCTATCCTGCCGTGTAGCGTAGCTTATTTTTGAGTGGTTGAACTCTCCTCACGAGTAACTACCTTTGCTTGCAGAACATATTACATACTACATGGTATGTGTAGCCTCGTTGACTTTGGGGCTGTGTAATGCGAAGCCATCGAAACAGTAAGTCACTCGTAGTGACATAATGGCTATATCAACTAAGAGAGCGCGATTCCTGTGCTAAAACTAAGTAGAAGCGATGAAGTAGCTCATTTCTACGTACCGAGTACGTACCGTCCATTCCGACTAAATCGTAAGCGTATTTATTATTTGATTCACCCTTTTACACAACGAATTTTCATCATTCATCTATAAATAAATATTCAAACCAATTCGCAAATTATGTACAATTTATTAGCAGGTTATTATTCCCCTAGGTTGTGGGAAATGCTCTTTTAAATGAGTAATCTACAAAATCTACAACTGCACCGAATAATTGTCCATTTGTTCAAAGGAATGGTAATGATAATGGTAAATCATGCTTTGGTACACACTTGAAGTTTAAAAGTTAAGAGTGTTTAAAGACCTCTTTAATATGCAACCCCTCATCTCATTCCTCCTTTGGCGGGGGGGGGGGGGGGGG
>JABASC010003405.1:0-14275 GCA_019776185.1 Plutomurus gul
GACTCCAGTGTACGAATCTCAATATCCCTCCCAGCCCCAACAACATGAAATTTCATCCGGAGACTTTGCTCAGGTCTCCCAACCGAAGACTCTCGAAGTTGCCAATCATTCGTCACCCGAAATTGAAACAACTTGCCAATCGGAAACTCCTGTTGAATCACCAGCGGCTGCACCACATCAAATCGAGCTTCCAACTACCATGATGGCTGCTGCAAAGGCGAACTTGTTGGCACCGTGTGGGAATTGTAGTGCTTGTAAATTCAAAACGAACAAGCCTGTCCGTCGCACAATCATTCCATCAAAGGCTAACAATGGTAAAAGTTCCGCTGCTCCCACCACCACTCCACTCCCAGCGAAAGTTGGCCACGCTAAAGCACCCACTGTGTCTTCATCAAATCGTTTGTCAACTCAGACTAAAGCACCAACCACTCCGTCTCTCCGAGCCAACAAGAACATCAACAGCAAGCCTGCAAGTGCAAACTCCAATTCTCACCTAAAGAAGTGAAGCGAGAGAACTCAAGATATTTATTATAATTAGTGGATGATTAAAATTGATGAGGTTTCCTTATCATTAATTTTGCGATGCCGACAAAAGCACATCTATATAGATGAGTACACCTCCAACCGTTTAAAAAAGTTTCTATTCATGAAAGTGGGCGTCCAACGCCCAACTCATTAGCCATCTCTCTCCTTACACAGCAAATTAATTAGTCCTAATTCTAAAAAATACAAACAAACCTTAGCCAATTCCTACCTACACTTGTACTCTATACTTGTACACAATATATTTAACTATGAAAATGTTCAAACTTTGTTTTCTTCACTTTAAATGGTGCAAATACGAAGGAAGAAAGTAAAGCATGCAAAATGAATTGTATCATACATCTTGAATGTCTAAAATCTTCAATAATATTCCATGTAGACCTGAATCCAGTATAATTTAACACGGGAGGGATATAGACTTTACAGTATTGGACTTGACGTGATGGATGGGACTGAACTTAATTTTAGCTCCAGAATATGCTAATAGTACTTATTATTCACTCACCGTGTCTTTCCCTGCATCACGTTCACCAACTACGCTCTATATAGTGAATGTGTGGCAGAGCTAACAAGTAAAAAAGTAACACTCATATTAACCATACAGCGGCGTATCTGCGAAAGAATTTCAATTTCAACTATTTTTCTTTTGGTAACTTCTAGACTGCTGTAATTCTATCCAGCTACTTCTCTGCTGCTATTTCTACTTACATCCACAAGGTTTCATTTCACGTGTTTGCCAGCATCTCTGTATATCTTGTAGTGAGTATTTTTGTAGTCTTTGGCACTCGTGTTACTACTACTAACTGCTGTAATTCTATCCAGCTACTTCTCTGCTGCTATTTCTACATCCACAAGGTTTCATTTCACGTGTTTGCCAGCATCTCTGTATATCTTGTAGTGAGTATTTTTGTAGTCTTTGGCACTCGTGTTACTACTACTCGTGTAGTTTTGTGAGGGTTGCCGTTCGGGTGAATTGTTTTAGGCCAGCCAGTAAAGCCAATGAAAGCTGTAATTACATTATAACATGGAAAAGGAGTTGGGATCGAGAGCAGCAGACGAGGCGTGGTGTGTGCACAGGTGTTGGAAAGCAGAAGAGTTTTTCTTGGCTCACTCCATACACATAAATGTTGCATTAGGTAGTCTAATATCCAGTTTACTCTTAAGTTGGGGCTTAGTACTGCCATTTACACTCAGGAGGATAAACTGGGCTCAACTCGGCTTAGCCATTTACATATGAGAAGTAATGTAACCGGTCTCTAATGAAATACCCCGCTACAAAGTAAAATTGCAAACCTTAAAACCTTTTAGAGCGTAATAATATTTCGCAAGTGGACTTAATCTACATCCTATTTATTATTAGTCCGTGTAACTCCACTGATCCCCATTTTCCTGCACTATACATAGCCTCTACCTTATCAGATTGTATTTAAATATGTGCAATGCACATAATACTTTATTTTCCCAACACGGTCTAAGGCTTCGATTTAATCATCAAACATCCTATTTGTAAATATGATTAAGTCGAAATAGTGTAGTTGTAAATACAATGTTGGTTTACGAATAGTTCGCTTCGTAAATAAATGTACCATCCCGTGATGTAGCATTTAGGTATTCAAGATTTTTCTCTGAACAAATTACGGTTCTACTTATTTGCTATCTAAATATACGTGCATTGCAATTTAATGCACGAAAAATCTAATTGAGCCTGTGCCCCAAGGACATATAAAATGAAATTGTTCGATTTTTATTCATGCCAAATGGATACACACGCAATCTGTCGTAGTTTGCAGCAATGTTTATTTATGTATTGATTTAAGAAGTTGTTCATTTCAGCAAAATTACTAGTTTGATATGATTGTGTTATGACTCGATTCTCAAATACCACGTCCAATGCCAATTGGCATGCGTTGCAATTATACAAATCATATTTAAATCATGTTTATTTTGTTGTAGTGGAAACTACACTACATAATAATATGTACTACAACTACATACATAACAAGTAGTAGTGAAGTAGGCGGCACCATTAAATTACCAAGTTACGAGTAATAATGTTCAGGCTCTTTTCTTCTGTCTTCCTCTAGATAACTGGGATAGAGGCAGGTGGACATGTAGTTTATTTTGCTTGGTATTCACCACCATCAGCATCACCACCTCATGTGTACAACAGCAGCGTTATCTGTTCTTATAGTTTCTTTTGAAGAGACACTAGACTGTACGTTATTTTGTTTTCTCACCTTATGTGAACGTTACTCACGCTGTTCAATTTTGATAGTTTCTCTAATGAGATAAGAGGGCTCATTTAAAATGAAGCAAAACCAAGAATGCACATTCTTTTCTTACGTCTCAGCGTGGGCTCGTTTCCTAGCAGATAGAACGTTGAGAAAGTTGTGTGAACTTTCCCAACTTTCTATCAGCACTTTCTCTAACTACTTCCAACAATGTTGCTTCCTACTCCAGTACATGTCACTACAACTCTGTTTCATGTCACGTAGCCGACGCGGCACTGTGCTATTGTACATACTTACAATTAGTAGATGTAGGATCGATTAAATCAACATTTATTAAATGTCAGTCCCATTATGGTTCCATTAGAAAATATTCACTCCTATAACAATAATCCACTTGTGTTTGATTTCCACTAATATTGATTTGGATTGATAATAATTTTATTGGAAATGCTTTTACTCATAATGAACATTAGAATCAACACAGGAATTCTTTAAAACGCTTTGAATTTTTGCCCTAATTGACAAATGCAATATGTCATACATTTAAAAATATACTTAAATAATTTCCAAGGTAAGAAATAAACTTTATTTATTTCTGGAATCTATTAAGGAAAGGGATTATCAATTTTTTATTAATTTATTGTTTTGAATGATTCGAAATAAATCCTTTGTGGTATGAATTTTGACCTACCTTTGGCGTTCGTGATGTTTCAGGCATGTGATTGATGGAAAGTTAAACTTTGTTCAGTTACCTTCATAATATTAAATAAATATTATTCCATAATTTCATCGTATTCTGAACATGTAATTATCTGTCATAATCTATACAGTAAATACTTGCAAAGACTTGATTTGTAAAATTTCCCCCTTAGCGTGTCATACTGTTGGACTCGTCAGAATATCGCTAGAAGGATTATATGAAGCCTTTTGAACTATTTTTACATTTTTGCATCATCCGCTCTTATTGTAGAACTTCCAACGACAAAAAGTTTTATCACTCTTGTTTGTCACGTATTCGTGATAAACACATTTCCATGTTCCCGATTTCGGAAGGGTGTAGTAACGTCAAATCCTCAAAAAGGTCGACTCATTCTATTGTTCTATGCCTTTTGTTTCCGAGACAGACCCTTCTATTTAATTTTAACCATATCTCAAGTCCCAGGTAGAAAAACCAATGCAGCGCTGCCGCACGCACCACACTTAAACATAAATAAAACAAAACCCCTTCTGCTTAGGTATGTGCACACAGTACACACACGTAGAAGTGTGTATTTAATGTTGTTAAAACTAAAGCTGTGCACTAATAGATTTGGTACATTATTGCAACGCTGCACTCCTTCGCTCTATCCTTCCGTCTTACCGATACACCAAAATAGAAAGGGTCAATGGAAAAGATGCCCAACTCCACCACGAATGCTAATTCCTTTGTCAAGGGATTATACGGTTTAACACTTTACCAAAAAATTACTTCAATACGATTGAATTCGATAAATGCTACAGATCTCATCTCGTCTATATTCACATAAATAGCATCTGTAATAATATGTTTTATTGTATTTCAATCCGATTCTGTAATATGTATAGGAATAAATGTATTTTGCGGTTGGGTAGGCATATGGACAAATCTAATCGAATCCAAGTATATTTTCAATCACCTTCATTACTTCTATAGGTCAAAGACACATATCGGGTGTTCCGCACTTCATTAGGGAAAATGACAGAAAATGAGTACACGAACGAAAAAGTCTATTATCGTGACCATAAATAGTGGACCTAAAAGTATGTACATGGAAATTTGGGGGCATTGAATGTAAACGTATGTACGTTTACATACATACGTATGAGTATGTATGTAAACATAATATCCACGTTAAAGCGACTGGGACAGGACAATGTGCCTACAGAGACCGGAGGAGCAGCACACACGACACAACAACAATTGTTGTCTGCTGGTGAAAGTGAAAGAGGCTTTAGCTTTCTCGGAACTGGATTCCCAGCACGCAGTCAGCATTCAATTCAATTTAGCTGGGGGAATAAAGGAAGCCAAGCAGAAGAATTTGGATGTGGGAACGATGAGAAAATTGCCGGAATGAGAACTTTCCGGCAGTCTCATCCATGAGGACTTTCACTCTCATCATGTCTTTAGTAGAAGCTACATATATCTTTAAACAAGAGGAGAGGGCTTGAACCAACTCAAGTGCATCTACAATATTTGTCAGACTATATATACCTTTCTTCTTCAAGGCAAATAATAATGCTCCCGTAACTTTCTCTATCCATCCATATATACAGAAGCGGTACGCTTACACATAAATACATGCGGACACCCCACAAATATAATTTATATACAAAATTTAGGAAAAACGGCTGAATGAGCACTTTTGTACAAGTTTTGCTAGCTTTATACTCTTCTGGTGGTGCTAACGAACGAGCTGTGCGGGTCTGTTGTTTCTCTGTTCTAGCGACTGGCTGCTCTGACCCGAGGACGATGAATATACGGACATCTGCCTATCCAAATCTACAGAAACAGCATTACCGCTACGGTCTATCTAATCCAAACGGAGTAATGTAAAGTTTTACTAAAGTATGCATGTGTACTTGTAGTATTATATGTTCCAGTATCTAATGCATTCGTTATTCCGTCTAAAGTGTATGTTACTATGAATGTATGAGTATGTAATGGAACGTAAGTTCCAATGTACAGTTCTGTATGATGTAAGTAAAATTGCATGTAGCAAAGCCAAGTCAGAGGGTCGATATTTCGCTAGACCGTCGGACTGGATCAATAAAAAGAGGCAGATTCGGTTTGTGTGTGCATACACAGGTAGGTGCTCGGTTTAACATTTCTGTACTAGTGTTGGCTGTCTTCTTCAAGTACTTATTCTCTACGACAACTAACTATTTCACCAGTGTTGTGGTCTGGTCTCCTTTTTTGAACAACTTCCCCGAGGAGTAGTCTCCTTTTTAGTCAAGTCTCTCAGTCACAAAGTGAAAAGTGTGAGTGACGGATGCCCTGGTGAGACCGAATCCTCCTGCAAGCTGATTCGTGATAACAGAAGACTCAGAAATATGGGGACGAGCTATTGTTGCGGAATACATCCGCGGGGCTCTGTGTTCCTCATTGCTATTGTTGACATTGTGAGTAATCCTCGCGCTTGTCCACTTAATACCATTAAACTTGAAATTATTACAAAAATACGAGATATATTTAATTGAAAGGCAGAAATAAATTGCAATTTGAATTACCTATATTAGTTGCTTTAGTAGTAGTATTTTATCTTGTTATGAAAAATTTTAATTAAATTACTTTACGAATTTAAATTAAGATACATACTAAAGCATTTTTATATTGATTATTATTTTTTGGTGAACAGATTCTCAGTTTGATATTCTTCCTGCTGGCCACATTAGCCCTTGCAGATTTACACAAAGTCTCTGCTTTCATTGAGAGAGATGTGAGTGACCTGACAATGAGTGAAAACAATGACTACCCAACACAGACTGGCATTAATGAATTCACTCGTAAGTAAAACATTTCCTGCTCCAAAAATTATTTCGCAACGGCAACACGTACATATTATTGTGAATGAAACGAATCAGATATCCGATTTGTCTGCTTCGATTCGTAAATGCTTCTGCTTACACTTTTTCAATTCATAGAAAAAAATTAATTTTCTAATTCATTCAATCTTTAACGGAAAGAAAACGGTAATAATATTGCACCCACCTAATATGTATATTCAACACTGAAATTCAATACATTATACTATGTAGTATGTCAAAAAGCAATGACATTCTCAAATTTCCTAAAGTATTTAGAAATTATATCACACATGTACTAAAGTTCAAGACGTTGCCTTTTGACATATTATGTAATTATTTGTATGAATTTTTGTCATTGAACTGACTTTCTCTCTGATTGAATGTAGACATACACGGTCAAGTCGTCCTGGTACTTTTGGCCAGTCTCATTTCTCTTTTACTGGCATTGGGACTATTTCTGGGCGTGAGGAAGGTATTGTTTGATTCAGTAGCGTTCATAGCTATTTCTATGTATTTATGCAATAGTACAGCAGCTCGAACTACAACAGGCTAAATACTAAATACAAACTACTTCAAATCGTCATACATGGGACTACATCTGAGGGTGGTGCATGGGTGCAATATTTATTGTCCTATGATTTTTTTGTAAGGGGATATAACATGTTGCAGTTCGAGTGATTGTACTTTTGATTATTGTAGTTTTGAGAATTTTGCATCTCAAAATTCAAATTAATGCATCACTGCATCAGCGCTTGTAGAGACCATTTTCAAATTAGATCGTGATCAGCAGCTATTACGACTTGCACGCTAAAGTAACCACTTTCTTAAATTGAATCAAACTATGATGTAAGTCTATCTATGTATCTATTTAAACATACTAGGAGCAAAAATCTGTAAAATCCTAATCATTATTTTAGGTTGTCTAATTTCGTGAGAAAATGTCGTGTAGATTGTTCATTCTACTAAAAAGCAACAAAGTTATAGTTCTTATATCATAATGCATTATTGTGCATTATGTATGTATATCTTCAGTTGACTAGGTATATCTTCCGTGTGAGATGAAATGTGAGGAGATAACATTTACAAAGGAATCCATCTCAGATTCTTCCACATGGCTAGGTTGAGCCTAAATGCCAATCGATTTGTCAGTATTAAAACAGTCAACAGACATGCAGACGGTTGTTGGAATTATGATTCGAATGGGTTCGAGTTTAGCCAATTGCACTTATCACAGAATTAGCAAAATAGAAATCTAAATAGCACACAGATACTATACGTTTATGCAATCTGGCTGAGTGAGCTCTAAGCTATTCATTTCAGTAGATGGGTGCACTTACTTACTTAAGTCCATAATCAGTTTCTCACTACATTGGAAACTTTCAATTATCTTTTCCCTTCCGCTCTCTTTTGTATGATTTTGTTTGCAAAGTAAAAGTTCAGCCTTTACTGTTACTGGTTGACTTTCTCTTCGTTCAATAACCCATGCCTAGTAGTATTTTCGTAGTGCACAATTTGCACAAAGCCTGCCCACAGACAGGATAAAAGCAAGTGAAAGGCCTATTGTCATAATTGACTTTTGAAATAAATAATATGGCTTCTGCCATGTCAGAGCCAGTCCCCGAGGCACACACACACACACAGAAAGCTTCACCTCTAGTGTCTATCTACACACTATTTGCATATGTGCATACAGAATTGGCATATTAATTTATTTATATATGTGTACTTTTAGGTATACCCTAAAGTACATATACATACAATAGCGAGTCCCCTTTATCCTCCTTTGTCAAGCATGTACATACCTACTTGCACACATTCATCCTTTCATTGTTAGTATGTGACTCTGTTATTATGTAAGCAGCCTTACATTTTATGCTAGTAGGGAATCATTACATTGTAGGCGGAGTCGGCTTTTACTTAATATTAAAATATTTCTGTATGCATGCGATCGGGTGTGTGGATAAATTAATACTCGTCTATTTATTGAATTAAAAGTGGTAGCATGTGTTTTGTATCCCTAATTCATCACAAAATCGATAACTGAATTTTCTCCCACACAGGATTTCGACTGTCCGATCAAGGCATGGTTGATCAACGGCTGTGTGATCGTACTCCTTGGCGTGATTTCTCTTTTGGTTCTAACAATAGTCACGGCTCGACTTGCATACATGCTCTTCTTTATTTTGGTTTTTCTCAGAATCTACGAGATTTGGGTTGTTTTCGACTTTCTTCGCACCTCGCGATTCAACTCTTCTCTGACTCGGAGCGGCAGCACTGAAAGGCTTCACAGTAACGTCTAAAAATAGTGGGCCTGTGACGAAAAATGAAATGCCAACTAAGCATCATTTATTACTACTACTATGCCTATACACTATATAGAGAAGAGCGAGAGAGAAAGAGAGAAAGCGTCAAGCGATTCGATAAACTGAGGTTATCACACACGTACGTTTAAATGTGTAAACACTCGAACACCGAGAAGAACAGTCAAGACAAAAACAGAGAGATTTGCTGTTGCGGAGTTGAAATAAAAACTGTAATAATGATTATATATACTAAATAACAATGTTACGAACTCGAATTACGCAATAATACTAATTGTATGCTGCAATTAGAATACTTGCATTAACGTTAGAAAAAGTACCGTTATGTCTACAATATTATTACTAATGTACATTAACCGACATCAAACCGATGTGATTCGCTTTAATGTTAACCTTGCCAAGACCATTTAATGTTAAACACATATTCAAACATGTCGTTACTTTCTTCAACTATACCAAGTATATTACTTGAATACATCTATAGTCACCTAAACAGAACGAATGTTGTTATAAATATATTATGACTAATTATTATGAAACGTGCATGTAAAATTAGTTATGCTTTTATGCATTTAATATACGATTGATTGGACGAGTTCATTGCAGGGAATGTGTTTTTGTACGTCACTTGCAGGCAAGGATTATAATTTTATGCTTAAGAATGCATCATATAATATATGTGTGATATCGACAACTCAATGTGAATTTAGTACCCACTATAAAATGGTAGCGTGGTTTATTGCTTTCACTCTCTGGTATCTGTAGCCGTATAATGTAGCCATGTAAAGGAATGCTTATTCCTAATGTAGTAGTGACAACGAACGAACTACGCTGTCCCACTACTGTAGTACTTTTAAGGGCAACGAATCAACGTTCTGTGTCCATGAATTTTTGATGGTTTACTATTTACTTCATTATTTAGGTATGTTATGGTGGTATAATGCGCATTCTATATGCACAACTACATTCCTACAGAATTGCAGGTATGGACGTAGGCTAAGGCTACTGTATGTATTTGGTATACCGCTTTGTACTCAACTGTAATCTGTAATCTGAATCTGTAATATGCAGTCAAAGGCCTATACTTAATTTAGACTACTACTATGCACTTATTGGTAGCAATAGGAAAGGATTCTTTGGAATTGAGTTTTCCTCTTCTTAGCCCATTATTGTAGTTACCACAGAACCATTGATCTATATAATATGTACACTATAATTGGATTGAGTATGTGATTTTACATCTATTCGACTATATAAGACCTCTGTAATCCTCCTACTGCATTGTTGTACGAAGTCTACCCCACAAATAAGCGGAATGTTAGTACTAAGCTGGAGAGAAGCAATCTCAAATCCGGAAACGCAAACGTGGCTCAAGCAATGTGAAATTGTCTGCTACATATGTGAAATCGTTGTCGGTTCTATTATTGGGTGTACGCTACTTTGTATAATAGTAAGAATGGACTGGGCTATGTGCAAGAAAACAATTTTGAAGGACCCTGCACTTTATTTTAAGGCAAATACATACATAATATGGAAAATGACGATCATGGTACAATATTACTTATAATTGAGCAGTTCACTGGGAAAATTAGCGCTAATGAATTAATGGACTAAAACCTATTGGCTGGTCGACAAAGTTTTCTATTTGTATTACCTAACATACGATAGCGTTTAGTTACGTGTTACCTATAGAGCTGGTGAATCATGAGTCTGCTGATGTAATACTATATATAGATATTGAAATATACTTACAATTAGTGTGTAGGATAAGATATATAATTAGTTGCATTTAAGCCCAAGTACGGTGTACTACTACTAGAATTAATATTGTGTACAGATAATATTTAAGGCCTGACCCGAGTTCAACCTATTTGGGGCTTTCTTATAATGCTAAACTAATAATTTACTGGTGACAGGGATCTCTTATTTCTCTACTGAAATTATTATTGTAATTATTGTATGTAGACTATTGCATATAGTGATCTAGATTAAGAAGTATGTATACAAAGTAATTCAATGCTGTTTTAGGCAATTTGTGTAAACGTAATTTCTATAAATGTTACTTTTTTATATTCTTTTCTATAAATGTTATAAATGCAACTTGCAACCCTCATTGTAATCTCAACAGTCGCAAAATTTAAAGTTTGTCAATATTATCTAAACGCTTTTAGTGTGTTATAATGTAACACACACACATTTTGTAGGGAGCAACCGAATGAACGACGACGCTACGCTCATTGTTACTCTTTCGGCTCACAATACGCTCACAGAAATTTGTTGGTTAATCCTATAAAATTATTTCACATACTTTTTAATTGGGCAATCAGTCTGGTATAAATTGCTGGAGAAATAAAGATTAATTTGCTCGAAGGAGGTCCAACCTTGAAATTTATTATTTTGTTTATATCGCATTGCTCATGCTGTTTAAGTATGTAGTTTGAACCTACATATATAGTATTAAAAGCTAAAATTCGTGCTCCCAAAGCTCTAAAATTCATTCGTGTTCTGTGGACACAGGTTTACAGTAGTATTTAATACTGGGGTGCATACTCATTTTCAGCTGAGCATTTTTCTTGGGGCTGTAACTTTTGGCGGACAAAAGTAGGCTGTCGTTGCAGATATATAAATTGACCCCTTTGAATCTACACCCCGTAGTGTAGATTCTCAATCAACCGAAGGAATACACAACGAATTTTGGAATTAGTACATAAACATGAATAAACCAATACACACCTACCCTACATTTTGGGGGAGAATCTAAACGAGTCATTGTTTTTGAATGTGGACTACTCTACGTTAACTTTTATTGAAACCGGGGAGTCGATTAATTGCCTAAATTGAAATTGTTAGACAGTACTGAAATATGGAGTGCGTAAACAACTTCTACATACAAAACTTATCTTCCTTGAAATTAATTAATCAAGAGATTGGAAAGGAGAAAGTGCAAGGTACAAAGCGAAACAAATTGAGAATATATGAGTAGAGTAATACGAACTTCAACGTAAATATTTGCAGAGCAGTACTAGATTGTATTTCCAAACGGCCCTGTAGTTTTCAATTCCAGAAATCAGCGAAGATGTGATTCGAGTCGATCCATCGGAAATGCTTCATGTATTCCCAACCTTTTTGTTTCATTGACGTATATGGTTGGTTCGTTCTTTTCTTTAAATATTTGAGTCTTATACTAGAAAATTCATGTCCTTATCTTAAACTTTTTTCAAAATTCAATTAAAAGTTCAAAGCAGTAGAGACCAGATCCAGAAACTAGAAATGAATTCTTACTTAAATGTTTAAACTTTGGACGCCCAACATTTTCGATTTATTTGTTCCAAATTTTTTATAAACTATTGACACACTACTTCTTTTACTCTATGTATAAGGTACGTCTCAAACGAGATAGTAAAACACATTTATTTCCGTAGACGATAGGAAGACCGAACATGACAAACTAATCCATTGAACCACATAAAGTACATAATAGCCACTGATTTTCATCGTTCCAACAACCAAAAAAGAAACGTTTTGACAGTAATGTCTACTGTCTACTGGGAATCGGAAGGTTTTTTTTGTAAGACTTTTGTCCTCACATTTATTATATGTAATTGCATTTCGGATTCAAACTTTGGTGTCTGAATGTGCTATTATTTAATTCCCGTCAATCCAAACAATAATAGTAATGCATGGGCTGAATACCAACTTTTCTTACAGAGAAGTCCACAGAGGAATTCGCGCGCTACTAGAAGTCTACAAGACAAATTTAATTGTCTATGTATATACAAGGTTTCAGCGATATCAGAAGTATTTCATACTGTGCATTAGTAATGATTTTCACAAGTGATTTGTTCTGTTTCCTTCTTGATGTTTTCTTACGAACCAAGCTCCTTTACGCTAAAACAAGTGTAATGGCAATATACAATTGAATTTTAATGTAATCATGTAAAGTACTAAGTACGGCGATTCGTGCTTAATGCATCTGAAATTTAAAAATTGAATTTTTATACCATAAGTGATATTATTTTCTTAGGAATGTACTCATGAGGTATTAGGAAAATCCATTTGTACAAGACTTACAATAGGACGCGTCCAATTCAAATTTGGTATACATACTATGTAATAATAGTAATACTTAAAAACAATTCCATTTACATGGTGCTACTACATAGTACATTGACTTTTCAGTATGTGAACACTTTATCTTTAGCTACAGCTACACGTTTGCAATTAATTAATACCTAGTAACTCTACACCACATAGCAAACATTATTATTTTGGGTTTCTAATTAGTTGCTAGACAATGTACGTTACAGGACTCAGCTGACAGAATGCCTTTTAGAAACGTAAAAGTGAATTATACCAAATAGAAGTAGATACAGGAAATTTAAGAACTATGATGTCAACGTATGTATCTGTTCTAGTAATTAATGTACTAATGGAAATGGACTGGTAGTCAAGCATTCGCTGCATAATACATTAAAACGTTGCTGGTGCATTTGTAGGAAATCCGGGAGACTCAATTCCGTGGGCATAGTTTCTGCAGCGCACACATCGATAATTGAAAAAGGCTGTATGATTATTTGACGGAATCTGGGTCGTCGGAAAACTCGGAAGCCTGGTTGTAACTACTGCTTGGTTGGTAAATTGACTGCTGCTTCCAGGGCGTTCCCCGAAAATAAATTGGAGACCACTTAAACATTTGATTTTCCGACTCGCTAAGCTGTAAACGACACACGAAACATTATAACAAAAGATTGCACAAAACACCCAATGTAAAAACTGATGAATTAATAAAGTGACATGAAATTTCTTGTTGCACTTAAATAAGAATTCGGTTTTTTTATAAACAGCTACAGACGTTTTTCTGTTGAGATAAATATGTATGTAAAATATATAATTAAATATAACTATACATATTTATGTACGTAAATACGTGAGCGTTCCTCTGTGGGATTTTTGTACACTTTCTACCTTTACAGAGTCCTATAAATAGCCCAAATAAATAAAACTGTCTTTTAAACTGCATTTCCTTTGGCACAACTGAAGTTGTTGTATTTGTATTTGTTCAGGCTGATGTCAAGTAGAAATTGGGAATGCCATTGCAGCTAAAAATTCGACTGAAAGTCAGAACTACATAGGTTGTCATTCGAGTATTGTACGCATTGAGATAGTGGAACGGATGACAGTACAAGCTTTGAAAAGCCCATTTCGAACGATTTTAAGGATAAACGCTAAAAGTTAGTACTTGTAGTTTGAGTCTGATTCTTCTTATTTGTATAGGAAGACACGAAAGAGAAAGTTTAGCTTTCTTTACTTTCATTTAAAATAAAACTTTTGTGATTTGTCTTAGAAGAATAAACGAATGAATAACTTTATTTCTACCTACGTAGTGCATAGGCACTTAGTACTTGCATACTGAGAGTTTCTAAAGAGAATTTATAGAAAGAAAATGTTATTCGAGTTTTCATTGATATTTAATTGGGGCATGCTTTGTATGGATAAAGATTCCAAGGTTGCCTACTATTAAATAAATCCAGGGTTTTAAATTTCCCACCCCTCGAAGCATTTTCCCATGCCAGTGGGAAAATGGGAAAATAGTGGGAAAATGGGAAATTAATGGGAAAATGGGAAAATAACGGGAAA
>JABASC010003406.1:0-14273 GCA_019776185.1 Plutomurus gul
GATATTCCTTGCAGATTCAAATTGGTAATTATCGATTATGTATTCGTTTGCTTTACCTTCTATTTTGTGACATAGATGCCCACTCCACCCACCGAATACCTGTGGATGGGCATCTGCCTAGACATTGGATGAATACATATATACTACATAAAATGTTGTCATTTACCAGGAACCTGAAATGTTCACAAAACTTATAAATGGAGTAGAAAGAACATTACGACACACACTGATCGAAGAAGAACAAGTACCAATCGACAAGGTCCTTAATTTTGAGGAAGTAGCAGAAGAAATTAAATCAAAGTTATCTCTATTAAGAGATAATCCTGTTCGGCAAGAGTATCCGTACATTTACCATTTAGATGTTGGTGCTATGTATCCCAACATTATTTTGACTAATCGTTTGCAACCTTCAGCTATGGTGGATGAAACAGTTTGTGCTGCTTGTGATTTTAATAAACCGGGAGCTAAATGTCAGCGTTCAATGGCGTGGACTTGGCGTGGAGAATACAGTACTACCCACTTTTTATGTAATTACGTAATGGCAAAGTTTTTTCATTGACCTCTAATTTGATGACTTTTTATAGTGCCAGCCTCGCGAAGCGAATTTCAAAGAATTCAACAACAATTAGAAATGGAAAAATTTCCGCCATTGTTCCCTGGAGGGCCACCAAGGCCATTTCACACATTGGACAAAGAAGAAAGAGCAGCCTTTGAAAAGAAACGGCTTACAGATTACTGTAGAAAAGCGTACAAAAAAAGTCATGTTACAAGTATCGAAGTTAGGCATCAAACGGTATGTCAACAAGAAAACTCTTTCTACGTGGACACAGTTCGGGCTTTTCGGGATCGTCGATATGAATACAAAGGCCTAAACAAAGTAAGATCGGATAGTTGTTTGATTGGGTTAAATTATTTCAATCAAACTCAAATAACAAAAACTTATTATTACGAAATATACAAGGGAACGTAAACGTAAAACCATAGAATATAAAAAATAAGGGGATGGGCATGTACTTCGTGTTCGTATTAAGCATAGATAGTGCAAAAACCAGATAAATATGTACATAAATAAATTTACAAAAATTATCGATGCATTTTTCGTCCAATAACGAGATATAAAACTTTCTTCAGTTTCTCATATTTTCTATTTTGTAAAAGAGACAATTGACAGTGTGTGTTGATGTTAATTTCTTAATTACAGACAGCAAAGAAACAGGTAGCAGATGCGATTGCAAAAGGAGATGCAGTGGAAATTAAATCCGCACAAAATCGAGAAGTTTTGTATGACTCATTGCAATTAGCTCACAAATGTATTCTTAACTCTTTCTACGGATACGTCATGCGAAAAGGGTGAAACCTTCCACACAATTTTTATGCCAATACTTGGTTATTCTAATGTAGTGGTGTTTTAAATAATTCGAGTTTTTCTGTCCGAAACGGCATTAGAGCTCGTTGGCATAGTATGGAAATGGCTGGAATTGTGTGCCACACAGGAGCCAACATCATCCGTAAAGCCAGGGAAATCATTGAGAAAGTAGGACGACCGTTAGAACTGGATACAGACGGTATTTGGTGTATGCTACCGTCATCTTTTCCCGAAAATTTTACCATTTGCACGTCTGTTGAAAAAAAGGCGAAAATTGACATATCATATGCTAATGCTGTTTTAAATATGATGGTGAAGGTAAGAATTTTTCAATAAATTGTTACCAAATTAGTAAATACTGTTATTAAGTAATAGGTACACTTCCAAACTTCACGAAAATATTTTGATTTTGGTAAACTTTACCTATTTGGATTTGTATTCAATATTTATTTCAAATTACAATTACCTATTACTTTAATTTATGGAATGTTCTAATATTATAGGTTCTCAATTTGTTAAAAGTTGAACAATTATTGTTGAGTTTTACTTTATAGGACGAATTCACCAATGAACAGTATCATGATTTAGAAAACCCAGAAACCTTGCAATATGATGTTCGCAGCGAAAATTCTATATTTTTCGAAGTTGACGGCCCATACCTTGCCATGATATTGCCGGCTGCTAAAGAAGAAGGGAAAAAGTTAAAGAAGCGATATGCAGTATTTAACAAAGATAAAAGTTTGGCAGAATTGAAAGGGTATACAATTTTTTTATTTCTGTCAAAGTGTGCCCTGTGACAACATGCATCAACTTCGAAAAGCGACATAATTGTCCTGGGTCGTTTCGCCAATGGCTTGTGATTTGACCATTTAATTTTTCATCATTTTGATTTTATGAGCAGTTTTGAAGTAAAGCGACGTGGTGAATTACAATTAATCAAAAACTTTCAATCTTCGGTATTTGACGCATTTCTTAGAGGAGATACTTTGGAAACCTGTTATAGTGCTGTGGCCAAAGTCGCTGATTATTGGCTAGATGTTTTATATTCTAAGGTGGCCTTGAATTTTTAACTTTAATCTTTTCTGTTGTGCTGGATATTACATTTTTGCTGACTGAATTACTACTGTTTATTATGGTGTGTAGGCTGTTGATATGCCGGACTCTGAGCTTTTCGAATTAATTTCGGAGAATAGGAGCATGAGTCGAAAGCTGGAGGACTATGGGAAGCAAAAATCAACATCCATTAGCACAGCCAAAAGATTGGCAGAGTTTTTAGGAGATCAAATGGTAAAAGATGCTGGAGAGCATGAGTCGAAAGTTGGAGGACTATGGGAAGCAAAAATCAACATCCATTAGCACAGCCAAAAGATTGGCAGAGTTTTTAGGAGATCAAATGGTAAAAGATGCTGGTCTTAGTTGTCGTTTTATTATAGCACGAAAACCGGATGGTGCACCCGTAACTGAACGGTTAGAACGAATTCACCTTTAGTATGTATTATTATTTTGTATAAAAGCAGTGTAATATGAAAATATTGTGTTTCCCATTTAGTGCTATACCTCTAGCGATATTTCAAGCCGAGCTCAGTGTTAAGAAACATTACTTGCGACGATGGCTTAAAGATAATTCCATCACGGATTTCGATATTCGTACATTATTGGATTGGAATTACTACATCGAAAGATTGGGAGGAACAATCCAAAAAATTGTTACAATTCCAGCTGCTTTACAAGGGGTGTGTAACTAATAATAAGCAGCATATTGTGTCTGTTTTAATTAATTTTAACACAAATAGGTATTCACCTCTGTTTTAGGTCTCAAATCCAGTGCCTAGAGTAGCTCATCCTGACTGGCTCCATAAGCGAATGCTTGAAAAAACTGATATTCTAAAACAACGTAAAATTACCGAAATATTCTCAAGAGTACCCAAACCAGTAAGCAGTGGCAGTAAAGTACGTCGTATCACCAAGAATTAAAAAAAAATCCTCGTTGTGTCAATAAAAAGTGAATGACAATAATGATTGTTCTTGTTTTCCCTCCAGAATATTGATGACATAGAGGACATTGGGGGCTCATCCAGCTCACGCACTGATAAAATAATTGTAAATACAGTTCGAAGGAGTAATAAGCGAGACCGTTCTCCAGAATTGGACTACTCCAAACATTGGAGAGAAGCATTGGGACCAATACCATTAATGGGCGATGATTATGTACGCAATTCAAAAGCATCATTGACACTGTTCAAATGTTCAGAATTTCTAATTTTCTCGTACTAACACAGGAAAGCATACAAACCTGGTTGAAGTTTCACAAAAAGAAGTGGGCTTACCAAGCTAAGCAAAAGGCCGAAAGATTGAAGCGAATGAGGATGGGGGATAATAACGGTAATGATTTTGGTCTTGGGCCTGGAAATTCTTCTTTCAACAGAAGAGGTCACGGTCCTGTAACAATTGGTGGATTCTTGAGAAGAGCACAACAAGCCTTGATTGAATCTTCGTGGCAAATTATCCAAATTGTTGAAACAGGCCACCCAGGACAGTTCAAACTATGGGCTTTGGTAGGTCAGGAATTGCACCAAATTAAATTGTTGGTTCCTAGGATATTTTACTTAAATACAAAAGAAGTGAAGTCAATTGAAAACGAACAGCATATTCGTAAAGTCAACAAAATATTGCCGCGTGCTCGCCCCATGCTTAATCTATATGAGTATTCTATACCTGAATCACTTTACAAGAAAACCAGCAAGTAATAATAATTCGATACTACATCATTAGTATACCTAATAATAATTCCAATGCCAATGAATACATCGTGTCAACCAGTTTTAATAAAAAATTTGAATTTGTTTTAGCGACATTCTGACGGACTTGGCAACCCCAACAGTAGAAGGAATATATGAAACGCAAATGCCCCTTGTATTCCGCGCTTTAGTGAATCTTGGATGTGTGTGCTCTGTTGATAGGCAAGCTGCTCGAAAAATGAGAGAAATTACTGATACTTTTGAACTGAACCAACTTAACTTTCGTTCAATCAAAAGCGATTGTTCGTACATGGACTTGTCAAATGTGAAACACATATTTTTATATCATCATAAGTCAGGAAGCAAGTCACTTATTGGAATATTTTTCCCAATGCACAACAGAGCTACTGTCTTTGCAGTGGACACAGTAAGAACCAATCAAATGCCCAATCTCTCAAAGTTATATTCTGCTGCTAGAAATGATCGTATAAGCAAAGGTGAATCAGAGGAATCGTTACCCGAAGGAACGTACACTTTTGACGTTAGGGTGGAGGTAGATATGGCACAGGTTCACAAACAAATACAAATGCTCTTTCAAGCGTATAAAGACGAAAAGCGAGGTCCAACCGTGATAGCGGTGCAATCTCAAGTCGGTAAGCGTTTTAATTTGGCAATAGTAAGGTGATTGATATCAACGTTTTGATGTTTATGGATGCATTTGCAATTTCTTAGAATTCGCCTTGTGGATGGACGCAGTATCCTTAATGGGAGAATTTCCCCTGATTCCTGTTCATGTTGTGGACTTTGAAAATCTGTACAGTGTGTTGGATTGGCAGAGAGTAGGATGCAGAATGATGATACGTCATTTTTTGAGAATTAAAAATGTGTTATTAGCAGCTATTGAACAGAGTCGTTATTTTCAAGTGCCAATAGGGAATATTCCAGCTGACACCACATTGTTTGGTTGTGACATATTTTATGCGAGACATCTCATGAAAAACAATTTTGTTTTGTGGTGTTCCTTGACCGAAAGACCTGATTTAGGTGGTAAGGAGGCGGACGATAACAGGTATGTTTCAATTAGAATTTATTCAGCTTATTTAAAAGTGTTTATTCAGCGATTTCACTTAAAACATAAGCCTTTACATATGCAATGTTAAAAATTTCCTCATCATTTGCTCTGCTAATCTGATGTTTTGATGACTTGAGATTGTTTTACTACATTTACAGATTAATAACAGAGTTCGAAGAACAAAACAGTATTGTCATTAATCTACCTGGCTGTTACCAAACTGTGTGCGTAGAACTAGAGTTGGACGGTTTAGCAGTAAATACATTACTTCAATCACAACACGTCCATGACATCGAAGGCACTAGTGCCTCTGTAGCTTTTGATACCATGCCGCAAGCTTCGCTGGAGGAAATGATGGGAAATGCTCCAGGACTCTCTTTAGCTAGTTACGACGAAACTGCATTATGCAGTAGCGCCTTTAGAATACTTCGAGGGATGGTTAGTTCATGGCTAAGGGATGTATCCATCCATCGAAGTGTAATGGCGGATTATCAACTCATAAATTTCTATAGGTAATTTTCCGATTTTTTTGTTCGTTATTAACGTGTCTTCTAATTACGGTGCACGCAATAGTTTACTGTTTTAAAATTAGGATTTTCATGAATATGCTTTTTTAAACTCTGTAGATGGTTGAGATCCCAACATTCTCTTTTGTACGATCCTGCTTTACGAAAGACTCTAAACAATCTCATGAAGAAGTTGTTTATACAGGTAAACGAAATTTTACTCTAAATATGTAGTAATTGTAAATTTTATTCTAAAATTCCAATGGAGTTGTATGTATTTGTGTTTTTAGTTGGTTGCTGAATTTATGCGATTAGGATCAACAGTGATATATGCCGATTTCAGTCGTATTATTATTTGTACCAAGAAAAGTCGTGTTGCGGATGCGATCGGATACGTTGAATATGTAACACAGTCCATCAAAAATAAGGAACTATTTCATAGCATAGACATCAAAGTACAAAACTGTTGGGAATTTTTAATGTGGCTCGATGTGGTATGTATTTTCCAACTCTTTTGAACATGTTACTGGGGTACAATAACCTTTTGAGCATGTCGTCAATCCCACAGGCTAATTACGGAGGAATGAAAGGCAAACTTTCAGAGGATGGCACAGTCATCATAGGAACGACTAAACCAAAGAGTGATAAAAATGCAGAAGAACAAAGTGAAGATGAGGATGATGACGAACGTGGTAGTGATTTAGAGGAATTAAATCTAACCGACGATGGGGAAGAAGATGTTCGTAATTTTAATTGATTTTTAGTAGTATTTTAAAATGCGAACTTTTGAATCTTTTTTACACTAACATTGTCTCATTTTAAAGAAGTTTGATAATTTGCTCTATGATTTGGAGTTAGTAAACATTTTTGTTGCCTGAATATTGTTCTGTGTCAGAGTAAAAAAATCGAGGTTGCCGAGACACATTGAGCAGATCACGAAACTAGTGCTATACTCTTGATTCCCCATTTTACTTTATACTCACTTCCTGTGCACTATGGCGTAACACTAGATATGTTAGATAGAAAATGTTTTCTGTAACAAGTAATAGATTTTTTGTGATATCTACTTTCTTTACTATTTAGACTGAAATTGATTTGAATTGGTCATTAATCAATTACCTACCTGAAGTAGCCAATTGCAAAACGAACTTCAACAATACCATTGCTAGTTATATCACACATGTCCACAACCATCTATCGAAAGAAATTGACGGATTTGTTCCCGGACAAACACCAGTGCGCAAGCGAACAACTACACAAACTCCAAGAAGAGTCTGTAATAATCCTGCTATGCAAAACACTGTCCAATACTCTAGGGAACTTGTGAAAACGGACTTGGCTAATATTCTTTTCGGGTAAAACATAACGCATAAAAATTAATTTTGTTGTAAAATGGTTTATATGTAATATCGTATCAATTTTCATTTTACAGGGTAGTTCAGCAAATCGATAAAAAATACCCCAGCGTAGTGAAGCCTTCAGCATTGGCCAATACCAATATAGCCTCCCAACTGATACAAGGAAAACCAGCAATTGAATTCGTTAAGGCTGTCCACAAGGTAATATTTTCATGAAATGCTGCATACAATATACAATGTTTGATAAATTCCCTTCAAAGTATTCTTTTGATTAAAAATGAACACAAAATTCTGTATCGGTTAGAGATTGTCATAGGGGATCGGTCGATCGGTCTATATTATCTATATTTAAAGGTTGCATGCACACTTTGTTGTATGCATACCAAAATTCCTCATGTAGGTACCTCAATAGTGAGATGCATGTTGTTTCAAACATGGAATGATAAGGAAAGTGAAATGAGAATTATTATTATTATTTACATAAATGTAATTATAAGAAAGAGACATGTGTGATGAGAGACTAAAACCAACACCCGTAAAATATGACCATAATTAGAAATAATTTTGTTCATGGGGATTTTTTGATTCAATAAAATTGACTGCTTTGCAGTGTGTTCATTTACTTGCTTAGTTATGGAAGATCATATGAATGTTATGAAATGCTGTAAAGTTTTAATAATCACATTTTGTTCCGTTTGGTTTGAATGTAAAGGTATTATCCCTTGATGCAAACATTGAAGAAGAGGCATTTAAACTCAGAAAAAGTCTCTTACGACTCATTGGTGTAGGAGAGTTTAGCGATGAAGCGCAGTGGTTTGACCCATGTATGTCCATCATTTTACCAGAGGTCATTTGTAAAGTATGTAATCAATGTCGAGACATTGATTTGTGCAAGGACCCTAATTTGACCTTAGAAAATGATTTGTAAGATATACCATTTTTTAAAGAGTCTAACTAAAAGTGCAATATACTTGTAGTAAGTTATAATTTTTTACTATAACTTATAAGGCCCGCGTGGGTGTGCCCGGCGTGCAAAACTGCGTACGAGATCTCTGAAATCGAACAAAATTTGGTGGATATAGTCAACCGCAAATTGATGGGAATAGTACTGCAAGACTTGAGTTGCAGGAAGTGTCAGCAGGTATTTAATAAAATATTACATATCCATAATAATAATAATAAACAGAAACTGAATATGTATTTGCTAAAAGTAGCCAAATGTGAGTCTATTTATGTGCTTATTCGATGCGATGCGTAAGTTTAAATATGTACTTGAAGGGACGAATACGGTATGTGCTATTAGGAAAATGTGTGTATGTGTAGCTTACCGTCCTGAAATACAAAACCTACAAGTGCCATATTTGTATTTTAATAAGAAATGACAAAGCCTATTTAGATGCATACCCTGTTTCTGATAGTAAATATGAAAAAAATTGGCGTTTCATTTATAAAATAGTTTTGCAATGCTACTCTTCTCACTCTCACAATCAGTCAAGTTTCTTTGAATATTATTTTCTTTACAGGTTAAACAAGATAATATGTTAAAAGAATGTACATGTGCCGGAGAACTGAAGACAATAATTGACTCAAATCAAACATTTGCTCGTTTGAAAACTTTTAAAGCTATAGCAGCCCACTTTGGTATGCCATTATTATTGCAGAATGTTGAGTGGATAATTAGAATGAGCTTTACAGGGGAAATCGAAAAAGGGTAAGGTCGCCACAATTTGTTTTTTGTACTATACTAATAAAAATGAACGGCGTTAGATACATCATCGTTATTTCTTTTAAAACATTTCTTATAAAAAAATGTATAAACTTGAATCTTGTGACTAAATATTTTGGAGGATTAAGACTCGATTTTAATAAAACTAAATAGAAGCTACAGAATTGTATTTATTTATATTTTAATCACTGATTGCAGTAAATGATTTTGATTTTACACGACAATGTTTATACATGGCTATTAAACAAGAAATAACAACGTTTGTCACAAAAGACATTAAATCCTTTGAATTTGTTGCCATTTATACTACGGACTTCGAAGTAAGTGTATCCTCGGTTTTGCTGTCTACGACAACTGGCATTAAAGGTTGCTAAATTAAGACCCTTGGTTGATAGGGTCGATAGTTGGCTCTGTTAACAGAATTAATATATTTAGTTTTGTGGCTGCAATAAAACTATTGTAATTGTAAAGCCAAACGCTGGATTACCTTTGAAATCAAAAGTAGGGAATTTTGTCATATCCACTCCAGCACCACCCCCATAGATTTTAGCGATTCTATCCAATTCCGCTTTTCGCTCATTTTCCACTTTGGGATTTGAATCTACCAACTTGCCGGCACCCAAAGCTCTAAACATTTAGTAAATCCTTGTATAACTTTCCTTTTGCATACAGTATTCAAAACAAGTGAGATACCAGCAATTTTTCGGTATACTGGAAATTATAAAAAGTTACCACTTACTTGCTCTTTTGTTCGTATTCCTTGATTTTCTGTAGGAACAATTTTTGAATAGGGTCGGTTGCAGTACCTTTTTGAGCTAACACAACAGCTGATACACCGATATTTCGTCTAAGAACAACCGAAATTGTTCGTCGGGTTGCTGGTACAATATTCATATTGATGTTTTTGGAATAAACGCGAATTTGAATCAGTCGAAGAAATGAAATTAAAAATTTCAAATCGGCCCGAGTGAGATACACAATTGATATTGGGTTCTACTAGAAAGAGTTTTTGTATATCCCACTTAATGGCTTTAGCTCGCTTGGTCTCAGTATACAGTCGTGCGTAGACAGAGGGTGCACCGTGGAATTGAAAATGTTTCGATAGATGGCTTCCAAACGACTTTTGTGTCTTTGTTTCGCATTCACTATCTGCTTCAATCTGACTCTCTGTGTTCACGTAAATGAAAATTGTCAGACTACAATTTTTATATAGTATTGGAAATTGGAGGATCATGACTCATTGAAATAATATTGCATAGTAAAATGCTCTAAATGACTTCACATCCTTATCTCTATCAGGTATTTTTTTAACTTTATATTTCAGTTTATTAAGTATAATAGAATATACCAATTATGTATTGTATGCGTACTGTGTAAAAGTAATTTGTACGTATAGGTATCGACAATCCTGGGCAATACAATGTATAAATGTTAATATGTGGTGTTGGTGTCAACTGTCAACTCATAAGTACACTTTATAATAAAAACTACTTCGTTATCTATGCATTTTGTTCGTTTAGTGTAAATTCACAAAGTCATGAGTGGTCTTCATTCTTGAATGGACATACTAAATATAATAAAATTCAGGCGCACACAAGTTTGATTAGATTGCAACAAGCCGAGGTACAATTTTCTGATTCTGGTCTGTGATATCTCCATTGCGCATTACAACAGTAATACCGCTTACTTTTCACTTTTCATTCATAATTTTTTTCCCGTTATGCAACCAGCAGAAGTAGATATTTATATCTAGTGTATTTATAAGTATAACCAGGGCTGGTCTTAGGTAATTTGGCGCCCTGGCAAAGCAGAACTACAGGGTTGCCAGATTTCTGAAATTTTTGCGAAATTGTACCAAAATTTGAAAATTGCTGTGGTAGGAATTCTAAATGAGGGAAATAGTGTTGGTGCCGCGAAATTTTCCAGAAATAATTATTTTTCAAATCCAAATAAGCATTAATAATAATAAATAAGCAAAAATAGGATTTCTCACAACAACCCAAATGAGTAAGAATAACAAAAATTGGTAAAAGTTTGAATGTGCCCCAATAATCTCTTGCAATCTAATTTAAACTTTCCAAGGTCAACACAATCAGTTCTGCTAGTGACCTCTTCAGCATCCAGGCGGTTACCGGGCCGGTAATACCGGCCCTGAGTGTAACTGATACAACAGATCACAACTACAGCTCAAGATATTTTTTTACAAACATGGTCAAGTTTGCTCTTATGTGAAGCGATAAGTGAGCGAATAATACGACGTCAGTGAAGAGAATCACAACCAGCAATACAAGTGAGCCCAAGTATATTCATACATTGAGTTGCATTGTATTATATCTTTAATTAAATTTGATATAAAAGGAATTTAATGTAGAAACGAGACAAACAAACCTGAAAGCGTTTAAACATAATAAATTTACTGATTTACGGAATCCAGGAGTGAGGAGCTAATGCTTATTATGGTTGTACTTCAGTATAACCTTTAACGGGACAAAGTCAACTGTGAGTCCAAAGATGAACAATGAATGAATAGAGTTTAGTTGAAGTTCTACCAATATGCCTATTTTATATTATATTATTACATTATATTATATATTACATTTTATATGGGAATATTCTCTACATTTTTATTCTCGGTTGCTCGCCATGATTGTACATTTATTACTTTCATTGCCAGTTTTTCTGGATAAAAACGTACGCTACACGAGAATTCATAATGGAATAATCATTCCTTATACTAATTAGTATTACCAGTCTCAAATGACCAGCCAATGTTGAATGTGTAACATTTATAAGTAGTATAAATATAAATACTTGTAAGTATGCCAATTTGAATGGTTGAGTACAAATGCAACTTTCCTATACATAGTGTACATGATCAAATCGAACGCGTATATATACGCGTATACTGTCTTCAAAATCCGCAAACGCTCGATATCTACGAACCCTTGTCTACAGTCTGCCTGTACCAAATGCATATACAGATAGCAAAAAGCCGAATGCTCATGTTGCTTCAATAAATTCAGGTACTTTTTGCAGACATGGAAAAACAACTTTACAATTTCCGAGAATATCGATATCATATCATGTGTTGATTGAATCAGAGAACTCTTGAAGCTAGCCGTCCAATCTATGATTGCACCG
The DNA here is from genome assembly GCA_019776185.1 of Plutomurus gul. Lineage (NCBI taxonomy): Eukaryota > Metazoa > Arthropoda > Collembola > Entomobryomorpha > Tomoceridae > Plutomurus > Plutomurus gul. Next base: position 11,908 of record JABASC010003406.1, read on the forward strand.
AAAAATCAAAACTACATATATAAAACCGTGCACTCACTTCTGGTACATTACATGTATGGACCGTTTTACAGAGCAAACAAAAGCACGTATCGTATGTACGTAGGTACTTAATTTTTAGAACATAGGTACACGGATTTTTTTGTTAATGTAACACCTAACAGTAACAAATCTGTACTTACGTTGCATGGAGCATTTATTTGTGTTATATGTAATCCTCCCATAAAAGATTAAACATTGTACATAATAATACATCTTACAGGCACGATTGTATCATCTATTTATATATTTGAACTAATTTTGTAAACTGTGCTGTTAGTGGAATTTTTCTTTCGAGAGAGCACCTCCAGTAATGTTAATTTACTATACTTTATTTATTATTGCTTCACAAATGTTCATTGACATTTCCATTCGTAAATGTGTGCTATTTAGTAAAACCTGTGGGGCAACAGATGGTGTAGCAAAAGTAATGGGACTTCAGGTATTTTTAGGAAAGATGGCCATGAAAATGTCAATTTCCTGTCCTGTCCAACCGGATTACGTGTTTAGCACTAGACCTCTTCTTCCTCATGCAGATTGACCGTCATGCTAAGTAGCTCTGTTCTCTTTTCAAATACATATTTACTTGGTGTGGTGGTCTTCAATCGTCGACTTTGCAACTTTGAATTTAGACGTCAGTGTCTTGTCGACGACGGTAACTTTTCGTTTTAAAAGTCAGAGTTGAGTTAACTTGAAAGGAAGAGCTGACAAGACAGGATATTATTAAATATCCCAAACTACTCTTAAGTACCTATGACTCATGATGAGACTTTTGTCCTCTCTTTGGTTGTTTATGGATACTCGCCTTATAATGGGATACTCTCATACTATCTGTGTGCATTTACTTTTATTCATTGTTGGCTGGTCGAGAATTCAATTGAGTTCACTTGATGCGTGTATCTAATGATACTGGAAGGGTAGGGTTTGAGGATGTCGCTCGACCTAAACTTATTCGGTGTGAGACAACGGATACACGCATGTGAATATATCCTGTCCTCCCTGCATTCTATTAGTAATGTGTATTGTCTGTGTGTCTTTCCCTGACACAATGTTTGAAATCGTACAAGGACTCCAGAAACTTGCCTTAAGTGTGTCTACTTGATTCCTTTTGTGCGTTAAAAATCCTATCTGAATTCAAACTGCGATGTATTCCTAGATAAACTATGTAGTTCTCAGGTTTACACGGAAATATTACATAAATAAAAAGGCAGACACACTCTATCTTCTTGGCTACTCTGAAATAGACAAAAAATCTAGATCAAATAATTCGATATCATAAGGCACCTTCTTTAATTCATCTCTTTTTTATTCTGTCACCATGCATTTAGATTCGATTCGTATCAAAACAAAAAGGACAGGATTAAATTACGTCTTCAAGCGCATGTTTGTAGTCCAAAATACAGAGACAAGATTTGGAAGCCAGTCGACGATACAATCTTATTTTCTACGTTGTACGTGCAAATGGAAATGTAAGTATTCAGTTGACAAATGCTAATTTTATTTTTCTCTTTGGAATTCGTTATATGTAAATAGAAAAACAAGGAGTTTTGGTTACAAAACAAAATTCAAAAACAAAAATTATTCATATGAAGTGAGATACTGTTGTACTGTTAGTGAAAGAGAGAAAACGAGTTTGATAGTCCCACTGATTGCGCATTACCCATTTCCATTCGCACGAAGTGTAGTTTTTGGAACAGGCAGTATCAGTCATTTTTATTGAATTACAATTTTACAATATCGTCCATACCAACATAAATACGACGCTTTAAGCTTAACGTTCATACTCGTTTTCGATTCTTCGATGATTTGATGGTTTTCCTTGAAACTTGGCTCCGTCAGTCTAACCCACGATTCAAAAACTCATACCAGTGAATGTATTCGCATAACTTTAATACTTTGCCTAATGTGAAATATGAAACTACATCCAATGTGTGGGTTAGTGGAGACAGAGTACAGATCCAGCAGGAGCCAAGTCAGCAAAAAATGACGAAGAGATGCTGATGTGACAAGATAATGATAGATGGCAAAAATGATTTACCTACGAAAACCTTGTCCTACCATTAAGCTATTGTAAACTACAAGCTACACTGTAAATTGCATCTCTTTAACATACAGGGTCCTTACTTTTAGTTTGCTTCTCTACAGTCTCTCCAATCATTCATTAGCATGAGACATGCACATATGTTCATTTTTATATTAAATAATTTTGCTACTCGTCGTGAAATGCTTGGTGTCCGACAGATTTGACCAAGCGTTAAAATGTGCCAAGTGAAATTGGGTCCAATGGGTCCAACCGTCTCACTCGATAAATAGGGCCAAAGTATAAATAC
>JABASC010003407.1:0-14272 GCA_019776185.1 Plutomurus gul
AGTAGAGGAAGTAATGTGTTTGAAGCTTTCCACGAGAGCTCAGATCAAATATTCCTCTGACAATTAAATGGATGACTGACATAATCCTCATAAAACGAATGACAGGACTTGCTTAGGGGATCCTCATCACAAAAAAGTAATAGAATAATTGATATTTATTACTTCCACTTGCATTTCACTTCCTTAACAGGTCTCGAAATCTATTTTTCATTGAAGTGGGAAAGAATGTGGAGCTTATTGTGGGATGTTTAATGGGATGGGAGTGAGAAGTATTAGAGTGATTGTTTTAAACTGATTTATAGCTCGCTCGTCTTATTGTCCATTTACTACATGCATATGCATATGACAAGCTTTACCGTATGTAGTAATTATGTTCTCCGCTCAATTTCACTCTCACTTGTCTGAGTCTGCGTGTTAAGTTGTGTGGATGCGCTCATACGTGAACTCTGCGTAAATATTATTCTACAGTTTATGAATGCGCTGCAAATTGTTTAAAGCTTGTCTGTCATAAGGTAGTATGAGCATTGCTGTGGGTCTAAAAAAACAATAAAATATAATAAGTACATATTTTTCACTTTCTGTTTATTTACTTGTACTTGCTAGTGTATGCGTATGCACTCGAGAAACAGAAAAGCTCGCTATGTTAGGAAGTACAGTAAAGTAACAATTTATCTTATCGCTATCTTTGATGCACACATATCAGTGTGGTATTAATAAGGAATTGTTTTAGGTTTAAACAACTGCATGTACAAATTATAGTAAAGTCAGTGCAGTTATCTTTACGTAATTCCTAATAAAGTACATAACTACTTGGTGATTTCAGAGAATGACTTCCCTTAAAACCACAATGATACTTTCAGTCAAGACAATCACATAATCGAATGTAGGATTGCACTGATTATATCATAATCATGAGTAGAAAAAATATTAATCTTGATTATCTCTGAGTTTGCTGTGGACACTACAAAAATTACATAATAGCTCTAAATGTGTCTAAGTCTAGACTGTGCGTGTGAAGGCTTAGAGAATAAATACACGCAGCAGTTCGTCTAATAATAAATTCTGAAAGACCTTCTTGCACGCGTGTGTTGTATTCTCTGTGGATATATATTTTCACTTCCTGTCCAGGTAAAAGACGCTTACGAATTATGTTGTCAGATCTATTCTCTTGTAATTTCGGATAAATGCCAAGAAGTGACGCCAAAAGTATACAAGCGAGTTGCTTTGTAATTCTCTAAATTTTTGACATTCAAATAGGAAAACTTACACTTGGCTCTATTGTAACATGTTGCAACAAATGTGTCTTCTATTCAAACATACCTATTTTTTATTAAAAAAAATAGGTTGTAGTTGTATTTGTAGGTGCAGGAGTAAGTTACTCATTCTCACATGACTCAGCAGAATGGTGGATTATCTTGGAGTTATATATGCAATACAATAAACGTAGTTTTTCTGTCTGTTCCTGACTGTCAACAGCTTGTTCCTTATACTTATCAGTCAGTTGAAATGTAGCCGTAGGAGGTATCATTTTTGATAGACTGACGTTTCCCTACCACATACATTTCAATTACGTTCAGAAAAGCACACAAGCGGATATGCAAGAATCTTTAGTGCAAAGCAAACAAGATACGTCTAATTGATCTGCTCATTATTTTTTGGCAGGAAGTTATGAAATGGACAAATGTTATCGATTCTATGTTTGAGTGTCTTTCAACGGCAGAGAGATTTTTTGCGATTAAAGGAAACTGAGCTAAATCGAAAGTTACGACTTTCATTGATAGGTAGTATGTTCAGATGGGAGATACAGATACGGGCAGACACAATGTTGTGAGGACAACTAAATTCAATCAAGCACATTCATTAGGCTGAAGAAATTTTTGATGCATCATGCAATCTTGTTAGAATTTATTGTATCGTATTTCTTTCATCACCTTACAAGCAATAATGTGAAAGATACAAACAACAGAATGTGAAGGCCTCCTGACAATCACGCTTACAACATTTAACTTTATTTGACAGTGGATTATGTTTGTTAAAAATATAAAGTTACATGGACAATACTATGTAGTATTTAAATAGTACTACTATTTCTATGCTTACAAATATTTTCGACACAAGAAAACAGTCTTATTAAAGATAAATGACATTGTAAGGCAGACTTGATTTTTTCAACCGGAACTGACTTTTATCTGCAAGTATCGACTGCTCGAAAATAGTTGTGTAGGCTTAAACCATTTGTTTCGAGAAAAAGATTTTCCATGACATTTGTTATTTTTTCAGGAATGTGATTGTGTTCGACTTGACATAATGTGTCCTGTGTGTGTTCCGTACTTCCGTCATTATAGAAAGAGCGCTTTGGGCCAGTCAAGACAAATCAGACTGGGTTGACAACTGATTGAGGACAGATAACCTCTGTGTATTATGCAAATGCCGAAATAAATGTCATGCAATTGTATCGTATTACTTTAAATAAACTCTGTGCATGTCAACTCATTTTATCCCAAAAGCAATCTATATCCACACACATACTATTAGTTCTAAATATCTTTTTAATCTTCTGCCCTTGTTATTAGTTACATCCGTAAAACCACGAAACTTTATGCAAATAGATTTGCATTGTACAATTTGCATTTTAATATAATGTGCATAATCCCTTTGAAGATCTATGGTTTCATGTTAGTGCGATTATAATATATACTGCACGTATCTATATGTACTTAACGTAAACTTGCAAACACTTGGGAATTATATTATGTACATGGTGCAGTATGTATATAAACGAATTCTGTTAAAAATAAAAAGCGCAAGGTAATTATCGTTGACACAAACTACCGACTGTCCTGTCTCAAGATAAAATGAGTTTATGCACGCTTGCGTTTTCGTGCCAAATAAATATACTTCCTAATTTATAGGCACACACGGAAAGAAGTAAACTAAACTACTACACTTTATTCCTTATATAAAAGTATAATATGCATGTACTCATTATTTGTACACACTCGTGTACTCATGGCAAATCTTAACCTGTGTTTCAAATAAATTTGAACGAGTCATTCTCCTGCAAGCTTTACAAAGATTCATTACACGTATTTTCACCTCAAGTGTGTATTTTCAACGTCTAGTTCTTACTAAATATTATGTCTTTCTCCCCCTTCCATGTATTATTCCTGTATGGTGACCTGGCATCTCTGCGCCACTGTATCTGATTAGTTCAGGAAATTGAGGCAGATTTGCATGGAAAGCCAATAAAATAAATATGGAGGTATTCAAAGAAATGTCTAGTTTCAGCCGGAGCACGAGCAACTCGAGTATTTCCCATATGCTCACTTTGATTTACATTTCATTTAAATATTATTACACTCGCTGTACAATGTACAATGTAAAGTTTTCCTACGTATAGCATCAGGTTAGATTGTGGGCTGAGAATATAAGCGTTTTTAATCAATATTTGGATAGAGTTACATAAACGTTCGTTTGTGCGCTTTCGTATTTGCTATCTTGCCCTTAAGGCAGCAACTAAGTATAACTTTGAATTGCAGCATTGCAAGTTGCCATAATATATGCATTGCTGATATATTCCGCCTTCTACCCACATTAGAAAATTATTTAAGAGTACCTGAATCTCTTCGAAATGTTTTTTTCCGTGAGTGTATCATATTGCGGAAGAGTATTGAAAATACAATAATGACAAAGTTCTTTTTTTATTAAATGCAGTTAATGAAAGAACTGCACAATTCTCAAATTAGCTTTTTTTCTCTTTTGCAAAAAATCTTTCTCATTGTTACTTGCCAGTTGACTGGCTAAGTTTTGTATGCACAAAATCAGTGTTAAAACTAATTCGATTTGACAAAATGGGATAAGAATAAAATTATGTAGGTGCCTTGTGAACAGGTCATTTTCATTCTATGTACATATTGTCCATAAGTCTTCAGCTGTCGGAAATATCATGGATTTTTCCACTCAACCAATCATTAGTTTCTTGATTGCAGTATTGCCGTTTTTTCAGATTTTCTTTTCCAGACTAGTAATAATTTTTGATAATGATGCGATGACGATACAGCAAATTTTTTTTGCACACATTTTTCACGTAGGCTGAGTACGAGCATGCATAATATTTCAAAGGCACATCAGAAGCACAGCATGGTATTAATATGCAGGATATGCATGCCTTTCTACTCAATCGACTGACTGACTGCACTCATTGTCAGTGAATAAATGAGACATAATGTTGCAAAACAGCTATAGCCAATTTAAGTGCATCCACAATATGCCAAAATGTCCCTTACATCTGCGCGAGTCCAAGTCAGGAAAAAAAGCAAAAAAACAGAGAGCTCTCTCCGTCAATGTCTCAAGAAAGATTAGCAAAGTAATGTAAAGTCAAGCCAAAATTGTCTACATACATGTGCTGCACTTTAAAAGATAAATCTCTCTCATCTGTGTAATGTAGAAGCACAGGACAAAGCAAGGCACAAGGTTAGCGCCAGCATCAGCAAACAATTTATTCGCACTTAACCGTTCTCTGAGAAACATTGGCTCGTTTCTATTTTATAGCTGATTGTAAAGTCTTGAGAAAAATGGTACTAAATCATGATTTATGCCACGTCTCTTATTTCATATTAGTTATACAAGCCCAAAGAACCGCTACAGTCACTTTCAGCAGAAGAAATAGGAAATTACAAACGTATGAAACCGCTAATGACATTGTGAATTATGTCCATGACTTGTTTCATGAGTTTTAGGCTGAACATAAGGTGCACGTATGCCTATTTACTACAGTCAGGCCACCATAGTTAAAGTTTCGCTACCTGAACTATAGACATACAAGTTAATTACACGTTGCCCTGTTTTCGTAGCTTTTCGTAAGTTTCCCTACAGAAGAGGAAGCGAAGATATATTCTTGTTTTGTTACTAGTGACTCAACCACCGCCAAGGCACATTAACATTGGAAACAAAGATTAAAACACGGTGACACATAATTATAACTGGCACTGTCACTAATAATTCAACCATTTAATCCTCGAGGTCTGCGTTTACACGCACCGACAGCCAAATTATACCCAGTGAACCGTTTCGCCTTTTATTTTACGTTCCACAAGGAATCAGTCGTGATAGTTTCCAACTGTTATTACATCTAATATAATGTTTAATATGATTGGTAGAATAATAGATGGTAATGTGTCATATAATCGAATACGTTTTGTAAGTTTAATAGATAAGTCATGTTTTTCTGCAGCATCCGCGTACAGTATTACTAAACAACGTGCTTTTGGAGACCGTCCTTAAAACACTGCCTGAAGTCATGAATTCATACTGTTCTCATGATTAGCATGAACTTTACTTTCGCACACGTTATCACACACTTACACATGTATGTGTGCACATGTTGAAAAGCAGGTGCCTTGCACATCAAATTTTCCTGCATTTTTATTTACATACTACTGTTATGTATAAATTTAGCTTACTCGTTCTCTTCCTTATTTACGTACTTATGTACACATTCTAATTTGTAACTATAATTTCTCAGTCGATACGTCATGTCACAACTAAATTAAGCACATTCACTAAATCCCTTTGTCCAGCAGGCATACATTGCATCCGTTCCTTCCACATAGTTCGCTGAAACACTTACTATTATTTATGCGTAAACTGGAATTGTAAGTACACTTACAGTGTGTGTGGTACTATTAAAACAGAAAGTCAATTAGTTTTTTACACATTCATTTGTTTTTGGTACCTGTGTGTGGTTGGTCGTAGATGCGACTTGTTCGTTTCTCGATTCAATGACAACAAACGAAAAATTCAATGTCACTTTGATGTTAATGGCTAAACATCCATTCTATTCAATTGACCAAGTAATATATCAAATGTATCAGCAAATGTAGCGTTACGCTGAATACAAAAAGCACGTGATCAATTTCTCTTTCTTGGTATATCTTATGCTGTTGAATTCATTCGTGAATACCACTAACAAGACGCTCTTTCCAAAAGCAACGGTCGCATTATAGGTAAACGCTGCAATATTGTTACGAATTTCTAAACGCGTTTGTCTTAATTATAAATTATTCTGTGCATGATACATATACGCGCTTGTTTTGACTAACAGTAAGTGATGATACTAAGCAAGGGTACAAATTTGTTTTCATTATTATGTGAGCGCATACACATGTATACGTATATGTGTATAACATGTAATGTTTAAGTACTGAAACTATCTCTTATAATTTCAAAAGAGTACCTACGATTTTTTCCATTTGTTCTTGCTATCTGTACAAGACAATATTAAAGTTAGTAATTTACATTCAAATCACATGGGTAGTTTTCTTGCTCTTCAGGAAAGTTAGTATTAGCTTTGGTGGATCTGGTGGTACAGTGTGCGACAAAAGTTGTACATATGGCAGTAAGTTGACTTGGTCTGGTTAGAGTTCACGCATCATAAGACAAGTCTTTTCATGGGCTTCAGCAATCCAAACCTACAAATATAGTATTAGCGGATCTGCACATTTAAAACGAAGCTGATCAGATCACTATCCGTAGACATGATTAGTGTAGGTATATCTATATGGTCACATGCCCACTAACTTTAGACCCTTACTATATATGGTATTTTGCCGTTAGAAGTTGGAACGGACCAGTGATAAATATATCCATGCATAGTTTACAGACTCTCACATATGTACTATTATACAGTAGTGCATACATACATCGTAGGCTGGTTTATACCAGATTCCAAAAAACTCTCTTCACTATACAGTGAGCATGGGATGGGAGCAAATGTTACTTACGTTTTTTGTATTTAGTAAGGCCGACTCGGTCAAAGCATTGCAAACTAGAAAAGTCAAGACAATTCAACTTTCAAGCCAAAACTCAGACCAGATTGCCTTACAAGTAAAGTAAAGTCTACTACTCAAACATTGGATTAACGGATGAATCCCCTTTTCGTCATCTAACTTTACTGAGCAGAACGAGAATAGAAATTCAGCGACTTGACTGGGTCTTTCCTACAAAAATGAAAGGAAACGAGGACAGGAGAGCACACCGCATATGACAGCAGTGTCACATTGTGATTATGCATTTAAAATTTCAAAAAGCATGAAAAATATTCGAAGCCTCTTTCAGAATTCTAAATGACAAAGCGTGTGTCTAGCGAAAACGGGACGTATAATATATGTCCATATCTACTTATATATGTATACATGTTATTCTATCAGTTTCTGACTTGACTTGTGTCTACGTGCCTACAGCGCCGCAATCAACTCAAGTCATATATTCATTCCATCCCATCTATAGTGACAGCAGTGTATAGTGTTGTGCTCTGTATGTGTTATAATCCCTTTGTGGTCCCTTGTCACACTATTTCCCATGTATAATGTAAATATATTTAAGTACATACAGAAGGATACGCATTTACAGTAGTACGCTTGAAATGCTTCGAGTTATATTAAAACTCGAAATATTATAAAATATAACATGCATATTTATGTATGTGCCTTTCAGAAATGTTATTAAGTTGTATAAGGACAGCAGGAAGATAACGCTTCAGAAACCTCTGAAAGTATAACTTTTTGCAGCAAATATAGAATTAGTGACTATGTACGTAATGTACGTATACTCTTGTACAAGTGGTCTGTACATTTTTAGTTTCTCTCGTCTGCAGTCGGGAAAGGACATCCGGAAGCTTAAAGCGGAGAGAGTAGACTTTCCCTCATTGTAAATTGTAGTAAAAGAGAACGCTTGCATATCCATGTGTATCGAATGCTTCTTTGTAGCCTTCAGCCTTCGTTTGACTTTCTTTTGCTTAGAATTGCTGGCGCGATTGTGTGGAGAGTGCTTGCTTTTGACTTTATTGAGAGAAGTGGAGATAGAGGGCAAAGAGAAAGTCGAGTCAGGTCATTTGCGCGTATGAGAAGATACTTCCAGTGTACGGATGTCTGGTGAAGGACTGAGAGCACAGGACTTTCCCAGAGACTTTCCTCAGCTTTTCTTTACGGCTACGTAATTTGCTCCAGCCTTAAGTTTAGTGAGAATAAGTGCGTCTAGTCGTCTTCCTTCAGCGGCAATGCCGGATGGACTCAAATGACATTTCAGAGTGGAACCATATAAGCTAAGTTGTTACATTAACAGCGGCAACTATCTCTATGCACGTAAACACGTAGCAGCAGCAGCAGAAGCAGTACACACAAATTGCTATGCTTATGTACGTATCGCAGTTGCCACTGTACAAATACACTGTGTTCTCATAAAGTACTTTGAAAACACTCTTCTTTTCTTTGCCAGGCAATTTTGCTTAGTTGAATGTATACCACACGAATACAAGTAGGACACTCGGAGAGTTTCTGGGCCTACTGGACGAGGTTCTACAGTTGTCTTATATAATATCGTTTGGCAAAGTGTATACCAACTTCCGACACAGATACTCGCTCACTCTATTGCTTTGCTGACATGCCATGAAGGTTGTTGTGTGATACGTAAGTACTGTCAGTTGCACAAATGAGTACCCGAAGGGCAATCATGATGTGCGGGTAAACTATGTTAAGTATCTAAAGAAGTGAATGATAGAGAAGAATTCTGGCTATATGTGGGAGGATGCCAAATCTGGTACATTATACCTACTTATTTAGGTTAAATGTTCAATATATTATGCAATGTACATGTTACTGACTGCGGTAGGTACTTTGGACGAATATCTATTAATTTCGTCTGAAAGTGTCGTTTGTGAGCAGAAAACTGTAGCAAGTTAGTTTTGGAAATACTGGATGTATAAAATTAGTAAAAAGTAGGTTTCTTTAAGTAGTAGCGTAGTACTATACCCATATAGGTTTCTTGGTATTATGTATTACGTCAATACTTAGTAATGCGCTCATGTATGAACAAACTTAATTGTATATACGAAACTTAACGTACGCAAGCAATAGAGTCTGTAGTAAGTAGTACTGCATTGTTTGTTACCCTGTACTGGTAGTATTGGTTTGTTGGTAGCATGTAATGCAATGCAAGCTACTTAAATACTGTTTTTCCGTGCTTTTTCTTCCACCCGTTTCTCTCAACAGTCAGCAAGTATAGGCTGAAGGCTGATGCGAGTTTTTAATTGAGTTTTAAGACGGGAGTAAATCCCAGGGCTTAATTTCCGCGTAGGCAACACAAGACACTCGCTCGCTTCATGACTACAGTCAGTCGTCTTCTGAAGACTTTTCTATACCTTAGAGTGGGAAGAAAGGATGGAAAATATAATAGTCCTGTAAAGTCTTGTTTGCCGATGCTTTTCTGTACAGTTTGCGGTACTTGGCTTCACTGTGTGTATACTAACCATTACTAGATATATCTCCATGTAATATGTGTATCTGACTGCATTTGTGCACATTAATAGTCTCTTGTCTCTGGTAGGATGCTGTGTGATACCTCCGCTCATTTGTATTGTGAACATGTATTTACTTTCTTATAGAGTATAATCCTCCTCTGCATTCTCCTTTGGCTGTAAACTTGATTCTTAGCTCCAATCTAGAATTCTATAAGGAATTATCGTTCCTTCAATTTACTTTCTTATAGAGTATAATCCTCCTCTGCATTCTCCTTTGGCTGTAAACTTGATTCTTAGCTCCAATCTAGAATTCTATAAGGAATTATCGTTCCCTCTACGAATACCTACATACACCACTCGCATTCGCTGCACATTAAACTACAAGCACTTTAGCTAATAGTCTCTCGCTTCTTCTTCCCTCTCTTACTAGCTTACATGTACGAAGTCTTTGCTACTAAATGTTATGTACCTAGAACTTGGCTTTTTCTAGAATGGCAACTACTACGTGTGTGAATTATTTACTTTGGTCGTCTGAGATGAGTCAAAGCAAAAATATACACAGAATGAACCAAAAGACCAACTGTGAGTCTAACGCATGCATTCATAAATATTTTAACAGGGCCTAGTGCTATATTTGTATTGCACATTTATTCTGATAGTTATGGATACATAAGGATATGAATAAGAGAAACAAAACAGTTCCTATTGTGAGCTCAACTTGTTTTGCTGTACTCTTAAAAGATCAATAATTAATGCTAGTAGCATGCATTTGCATTCTTTCCTAATCCTCTTTCAAAGTGATTGACTAGCAAAGTACAACAGACAAATTCTAGTAGAATAATTTCCATGACACAAAATGCTTTAAGGTAGGTAAAAGGTATTGCAATATTTAAATACAATGCAATTCGTATAATTTAAGATTTTAATCGTTGTTGGCAATATCTCTACACACATTATTTATGTCTCCAAGTTCTTTAGTATTGATTTTGTTTCTCTCTTGAATTTGTACGCATCTGTTACATGATTTCTATTGTACAACCAGAGCCTTATTGCTATGCATTGCGAAATGTCATTGACTGGTGCTACCACTACTACTATGTACTACTCCTAGTACATTACAATTGTATGGCCAAGTAATGATGATGAATGAGACATAATGCCAACATTTAGCTATAAACTGAACTTAATTATTAAATTAACGATGTGTTGTGTTATGTACTTTACGGTGAGCTCAATAAATGAAGGCAGTTACGATTTGCAAAAGCTCGCAGTCAGAACAATAGCTGTTGATAAATCCAAACAGGAAAACAAAATTTATGTAGTACATATCCAGACAAATTAAATATATACCAAAATGAAATATGTTATGTAAATGAAAAGATATACGATGCTATTGTGTCTTGAGGCAGCAGGAAAAATCTTAGGTTGTCGCTATTACCAAACTTTCCATTACTATTTCTACATGTTATTTTTATTAAGATTAACATGGACAGGCAACAGATAAGCAATCTTTGCATTTTGTATACTAATGGTAACACTTATGCAGACTTAATGGGCACAATCCAACATACTGTACGCAAGCGAAGTCAGATCTACTCGTGCCTCTGTTGACTCATGATTGTGTTTCCTTTAGTCTACCACTTCATTTTCGTCTTATGTGTGTGTCGGGTATCGTGACAAGTCATGTGTTGGTCGTGAGTACCTCTTACAGATTCCCATCTGTAAACTTGCTGTCTGTCTGAGAGTGAAATGTTAGTGTTCATTAGAAAGAGTGAGGGGCAAGTCGAAGTATTTATTGTAGGAGGACGAGAGTGATATAACAATGAATATGTGGCACAACTGTTGTGTGACACTGACTTTGTTTGGTGCTGTTTGTGGTTGTGGAATGAGCAGAGCATCATTATTACCGAGTTGCAATCTAATGACTTGCACTGTTAGTATGTTTTGATGAACGCGTGTCCCTATTGTGTGTACAGCGGTCGCAGATAACGCGTTAAGCTTGTGTGCAGTGCAAGTAGTACATAATGTGTGCAAATATGTAGGTAAGTATCTATGTAACAATACACTAATGAAACGAAGTGCATTGCAATATTCCGCAATACATAGATTGTAAGGTGCTACCGTACCACTGCCGCTTCCTATATGTCAACATTTCTAGTAGTAGCTCCCAACAGAAATCGATGCCGTACGGTACGATTGTACAATCAATAATTTTGTATTTGCAAAAGGTAATATCTCCTTTCAGTAATTAACTTCTAAATTATATAGAATCTTGTAGTGCGAATAAACTGTAATTTTACAAAATTTCCACTTATTTAATTCAATGAAATAATTTGCCGGAGACATCCGAAATTGCAAACCAAACAATTGAAATAATTACGACATCAGTCATTATTTTCAAACTGCACTTGACCTTCCAACTATAATTCCACACGCTTGGATTGAAACCTCATGGAGTAGGTATGCGGTTGTGGCGGTGTGAGAGTGATGAGAACTGCACATTGTGTAGGCCAGGCCGCATTGCACCTGCATTTCGCTCGAGTGTATTTTGGCCACAAGGAATTCCATCTATTCTACACGTATAATGTATATACCTTTCTACTTGTGGTAGTGGCAATGAGTGATACTACATATATCAAAGTAACATTAACGCTTTAGCACACCAAGCGTGTGCTTACATATACCATATAAGAATCTACATGGCAGCCAAGAGTATAACCGCAGATAGACAGATTCTATCACACAAAAACCACTTTTGTCGATGGCTCTTCCCTTCTTCGCCTGTCTACAACGTGATCCGAGAGTCAACGAGATTGATTTACATTTACTTTTGAATTTGAATTTCTGTGCCACTGCACAAAAGAGTGAAATGAAGTCGACGTTTTCTGATAATGTGGGGATGAGATTTTCTTTACCATAACCACTGCACTGTGAAGTGTCTTACATCAGATAAGTGCAAGGACAGCGGAATGATGGGTACAGTAAGTATGAAATATGTTGCCATTTCAAAATATATCCGCGTTTTCCTTGTATACCTTCAAAAGATGTACCCACGATTCCACAATATCACATATTTGCGTAAACCAACTACATAGTAATAATGCATATGTACTAGTAGGTGAGAATAAGTGTTTATGCTGCAGTTTTCTTATAGAACGATTATAATCATTTACATATGTATGTTGACTTGCTAAAACTTCCTTGAGATGGAATATTTACTCTTCTTTTAAAATATTGCATTGTATGTACAAAAGAACATAATTCTCATAATATATTCACCAATGATTGTTTACCAGTGTTTCACATTTATAAGAAAGTGAAATCGCCCACGTGTGTAAATATAGTGGTAGACAGAGTTCTGAAGAGTGCTATAAATATCACGTGCATCGTTTGAACGTATGCAAATTGAACAAAATTACACAAACATAAATCATGTGTAGAGAAACAAGGTGGACTGGATAGATCTCCCATAGTAAACAATGTGACAGAACTTTTCGACAAGCTACAATCGCGTGTCTACAATTTCTTTGAAGTATCAGTCAGTTATTAGGAATTCAGCATGTAAAGCAATGTGCATTTCAGGAGCAGTACAGCAGGAACTAAAGTTTTTATTTTCAGCCAACAAAATGATGGCGGTGTAGCGCTGAATGATTATTAGAGTTATTAGAATCACGCACACGGTCTCTCTACTACTGGAAATTAATGTCTGCATGTGAGCACAAAGTTATAAATGACGCTAGAAAACTCTTCAATTGATGTGTTACTTTTATCGAGTTTTTACTTGGAGTGAATAAAACATCGAGATGCTTACGTGCAGTTGAATACGCAGAAATAGCGATGGTCAAACGTAGGAACGAGTGAGTCATGTTGAACTGTGCACGTACATCTATAGGTATGAATTCAATGAGTGAATTCAGGCAAGGTGTCCAGCCAGGAGAGTAATTAAAGGTTGACATACACAGGATACGAGTTATTGTGCATTCCCTTTGATTATATACATAGACAGTTAATTAAAATTTAATCCTTCACAAGTCCGTCACAGTCTCCACAGTTCCTAAACCACAAAACATCTTTCTTTGGCACCATATAAATTACGTAGGCTCATTGTTTAACTGTTGTCTAATTAATTTTCACCTGCCTGCTTGATTGGTGTGATTGCAGCCATTGTTAATTACAATGGAATACAGAATGTGTCGTATCGACAAGATAGAGATTTGTATGGAACCACTTGGTTGGTGTCACTTTCATATTCATTTCATTAATTGTAGTGGACGAGACGGCGTGAAACGAAGAGAGAATACCAATAAGGAACACTCACAAGGCTAAGGACGAAACTACTGGTTTTTTACCCATTTATCAGTTTTTATGTATCTCTTCTACCGATGTTAACTGGATTCGTGTGATAATCACTTACGAATTGTTAAGAATTAGCGGTATGGCGTTATGAAGTTAGAATATTAAACATTTTTGAAAACAGTAAGAGCTATGAATTGTTCTGTAACGAATGTGATCCAAAACTTTCACGATGCCATGCTAATAATTTATATCTATTTGTAAAAAGTTTGCGTTAGTAGAGATTCTAGTTTTTATAGTAGCTTCCTTAAAACTTAAAATTATTATGTTTTCATAATGCATAAAATTATTTTGATTAAACAACATGCAAAATATTTATTGAGAGTTCATATTATTGATTCTATAAATAAACAGATATTGGATAACATTGAATTTGATTCAAAGTGACGGACAAATTTTTAGATGTTTTACTTATATCTGTTCGGCACAAAATTCATTTATTAGCCGAATCAATTTACCAATCAAGTTGTGTATATTTGTTCTTTGGGATGGACATGTGTCCATACAAAGACGGAGAGAAATGGTTCCGGTTAAGGATACACGGACATAAATATGAATGTAGAAACTAATACCGGTAGTAAATTCTTAAGACACTGGTCGTACTATATTCAATCTTTCGTATTG
>JABASC010003408.1:0-14271 GCA_019776185.1 Plutomurus gul
AAGACGGTCCACCCGCTTGGTAGCTGGACGGCGAAGTAAAACCTTGTCTAGGAGGTTGAGGGTGGACATTTTGGGAAGTTTTGGGTGGCGATCTGTTGTTTTTACCATTTGTTGCTTCAGAGAAATGAAATTCTTGCACAGAGTCAGGTTCTGCATTCGAAGCTTCAGGTTTAGTGTCGTAAGTGAATCCTGCCGGAATATTGACATGAGGTCCTTTTTCAACAGTATCACCTGGTAACATTATTTCTACATTATCCAAACTCTCTTCAGCGATATTATCAATATCTGTATCATGGAAATTCTCGAAAAAGTTCGACCGCAGTCGTTTTTCGTCTCCTCCTTTCGGCTCCGCTCCACCGCCCACGCCAAAGCTCGGAGAAAACACGGATTTATGGTTGGCCATATAGTTTTCAGTTGTGGTGGAGGTTGTTGTAGATTTTCTTCTGATCGATTTCGTTTTCGACTTGGCAGGTCGTCGATGATGATGATCAAGATTTTCGAAAGAAATTAAACTGCTAGACGAGCCCGTTGTTTGTCCAGAGTTGGCCCTGCCCGAGTCAGGATAAGGACCCTCATTCGGTTCAGTGATGTCTTGTATCTGAACTGAAGGGCTGAGTAATTGGGATACGAGTGGTTCGTACTTCTTAACGGGTGCATTCGAACTCGTTGAAGTAATGAATGTTGTTGTCGGGGTGGTCGTGGTGGTTTCGCTGATGGGGGAGGACGTTGTCGTTTTCATCTCAGTCTCAAGAACAAAGAGAGGATGCAGCGTTGGCTTGGCGGTGGACGGAGCCGCCGTAGCGGTGACAAATAACGTTGGCAGCGGAAACGCGAAACTTTCCTCAATGTGTCCTCGATGCCTTTTTCTACTTCTCTTCTTCTTGGTTTTCGCTTGCTGACTTTGTGACTCGTAAACATTGTCATTATTGTTACTATTACCACTACGTCTAATAGGATTCCGTTCCGTGGAGGTAGTTAAGCTCGGAAAATTGTTTATAAAATTGTAGAACGGGTCAAAACTTAGTCTCTGATTGGAAATGGTGACAGGAGGTGCTCCTGTGCTCGTCGTACGTTCTCCAAAGGAAAACGAACTTTTAACTGGATACAACTGCTTGGAGGAATTTTTCGACATGTACTGGTAGCTGGGTCGAAAAGCATTCTCCTTAGCACTCAATCTCTCGTAGGACGGTTGAGAGAATGAGGTTAATGGAGAATTTGCATTGCTATCGCCAATACTGCTATTTTTATTACTACTACTGGTGCTGCTGATGCTCTTAGAATTGCTGTCTCTTCTTCTTTGTTTCGGAGATGACGTGTGAAACGAAGAATACGACTGTGAAATTCTTATTGGCATAGGATCTGGCGTAGCGGTCGCTATGCATGTTGGCAAAAATAAACTGCTGCTTAGAATTATGGTAGTCAAACTCATGAGCACTATCACATAATACCGTGTCAGGCTGTAGTAATGTATTCTATCACTATTCCAATTCTTCGGTCGCTTATTTTTTATTTGCTTGTTGTCCTCCGCTTGATGGTTTCGATGATTTGTTGTTTGCTCGTAGTAGTTATTGTTCGTATCCGTGTCACTCAACGACAGAGTTTGCACTGGAATTGTTGAGGAGGAGGATGCAGGTGGATTTCGACCTCGTTTATTTCTTCGAGCCAAATTGCCGATGAAAAAATGATACAGCAGTCTTCTTTTTGATGAGGATTGTGTTGATTGGGTCATGGTAAAAATTGAGGTGATTCGTTTCAACACTTTGGTTCTTTAGTTTTCTTCAGTATATTTATATATAATATATGTTTTGCTAGCTTTGGCTTTATTTTTGGTGACAGTGACAGTAGACTCTTCCTTCTCTTGTCTAGTACATACACGATGAGGATTATCGTGTCAACACTGGAACAAACCTGAAAACAAAGAAAGATCTGGTTTTAGTACCAACATTTTCTGCCAGTACAGGAAAGGAAGTTCATAAATATTGTTAGTATATACAACAGGATACAATTATATTGTTTAAATGTAAGGATCACGTACTACACAGTATAAATAAAATTTACAGTCGCATCTCAACTGCTTTTACGATTGCGTAAGAAAGCATCGGAAAAAAATGAATGTGGAAATTATCACTGAAAATGACAAGTGTGGTATTCTTGGTTTTTACAAGACTCGTGCTGCGCTCTCTGCCTATATTACAGTGCTGTCACGTACTTCAACGGTTTTATACCCACTATAGAAAAACTTTTCACCTATTGTCATAATTTTTGCAAACAGTTTTGTCATCACGTAATAACGATTAAATACGTACTGAAGATGCTACTGGGAATGATGTAAATAGCTTGTTCGTCCCCATAACTAACTGTTAATGTAACTTCATTGGTTATGTTATGATCATGTTCATGTAATTTTACTTTGAATACTTTTACCATAAAATCTATGACAGATAAAGCTGTCTTACAGATAGTAGGCATTATTACTACAGGAACAGTTTGAGCAAGAGGACTCTCTGTGGGAAAAAGAACAGAATGCTCTTGCAGTGCGCTCATTCGTAAATGATAGTGATTGTTTTTTTTACAACACTTGGGTTTCTATTGAAAAGGTGCACACGGTAAGTTTATGTTTACTTACAACTTCATAGGAGGCTGCAGTATTTTTCTTTACGGGGTCCTTTACAACAGAATGGATCTTTTGTAGAGAAACACCGCGAATAAGTCGAATGACTGCATTTGCACTCTCTCGTGCAGTAGTACCACTATTTGTGTACATTCAATTTTTTTATGTAATTCGTACAACAATCATCTCCCTGAAGAATCACCAGACAAAAGTAAACGGATTAGTGCTATAACTTTCTGTCTTTCTGAATTTTTCTTGTGTGTATACTCAACAGGCATGGAAGGAATTTAACGGAAATTTCTCACCGTGTCACTGTGCACATTGACGATTTTCTTTATTAAATACGAATACTCCCTTTTAATAAGGGTTGGCCGAATACTATCTTCTACGTTCAATTGGAAGTGGTTCGTTAGCGACCACACAATTGGAGAAGTGAAACAAAGTAAAATTTGTGTAAAATTTAAGTCTTGTTTGAACAAATTCAAATACAAAAGTAATATATATAAAAAATATTTATTTGCAGATCATTATTCAATAAATACGTTCTTTCAGATAAAACACGTCTTAAACTTGATCACAATTTCGAGAATTTAAATTATTCGTTGAACCTACTTAACTAGACGTAAATGTTGAAAATCAGAGTAAGCGAATGCGATTGCCCTTTCGTATTTAACCTCATCTAACAAAGTGAGATTCTTAACAAACCTCTTGTAGTACAACAGCTCTAATTTTCCCTACAACATGCAACAAAGCGCGCAATGAAAACTACCTAGCACGCTAAATTTCGAACTGTTGCAGTTTTAAATTGTGCAGTACTACATACAACACGCAGACGACGAACGCAGAATTATCATGCAATATTTAAAGCATTACTAGTTTATTCTATCAACTCTGCTCTAATATCTTTTATGAAGGTTGTACAAAGATAGTGAAAGAAATGCAAACTATAACTCTATACTGTCCGAGCACCACCACCACCTCATTTCATAGTTGTTTTTAAATAGTCGACTGAAGATGGACTTTCAGATAATAAATAGATCGTACCTACTACATACATTAAAAACACAATCAATGTGGAGTGTACTACTAGAGTAGATCATTTTAACCTACAACTTCTTTAAGCTATTAATGTAATAAGCTACTCCTCGATTTTATTTCTCTGATGGATGGAAACCATCACACAAACTCACACACACACAATCACGAAAGTGCATCAAATGAGCGTTAAACTCACTCGGCAAATAATTCATGTAATGACACAAATTATGATTGCGTTCAGATAAGTATGAAGGAAATTGTTTTAAGAAGTCTATTACACTAACAATAAGTTGAAAACTTTGTTTGCTGCCTATTGTGAACATCAACAGTTTGTAAAACACATCTGCATACAATGTGATGAATATTGTTCGTTAAACTAATTTTATGTGCGTGTATTCAAAACAAACAAACAGACAGACAGGCAACAGGACAAGCAAAGCAACCTAAATTCCTAATGTGCGTAACTATAAATTCTCGTGTTTTCCTGTCAGTTATTACTTACCAGCAGATTCCTTTGCTCTGATTTTCCTTTTAGCTTTTACTAAAACTAAATCTGTACTAGCAACATTAACAAGGTTGAAACAGTTTTCGTAAACTATACCGCAATTCCCAAAACATTCCCTTTATGTAGAACAATTCGAATGAGACTGAACTTGTGGGTTTATTAATGTTCTACAGAATAAATAGTAGTACATCAATAAGTGTTAAAGTTACTTCTGTACAGCAGAGCTATAAAACGAGCAATGTATTATTTGGAACGCAAAATACCAGAAGATAACTAGGCACTTACACTTGTACATATTGTAGAATTTACAATTCTAATAAAAAACGATCCTTTACCTACAAACATTTCTTGGTAATTACAGTACGCTCTAGCTGATACGAGTTCGATATTTGAAATAACACTTTCCTTTGCGTCCTCAACACTTAATCAGCAACAGAAACAGATCCTACCATTCAAACAAACCTTTAAAACACTAAAATTCAATTTTCAATTATTATTATTAATAATAATAATTGTATGCATTATTCTGCCCTCGTTTAGTCATTGCAATTCTGCTGTCTTTACTTGGAATCCAATTTATCAACGGAAAATTTATAAAATATCATAAAATAATAAGAGCAACTAATTGCCTGTCGGTTCTTAGCTTAACTTTTACACAAATCTGTTTATCTCTCTTGCTATCTGCTTTACTTGTGTTTCTAAGGAAGTTACTAGTTAAGGTACATATCAGGAAGGTGTTCGGCGCGTGTAAAATAAAACCTTTACATATGACTTTGCATCTTGACCTGATTCAGTAACAATAAATAATTGCAATGAGAAGATTAAATAATAAATTAATATACGAATAGTAGCAATTGTATAATAAGTTTAGTTCCCACACTCATTGATATTTTCCCCTATGCATAATATTATGCTACAGGAGAGTATTTAGGTATCTATAATCTATCGTTGTATAAATACAAGCATCCAAGTCAAAGTCAATGCTATGTTGGCTAAAGCCATTAACTAGGTGTGTTATCACGTACAAGTGACACAGTCTCCTATATAACTTACCACCGAGCTAGCTACAATAAAAGTACGTGCACATACCTACATATTTATTACGAACGCAGCCATACATATATTACACGTACCATTCATTAATATGTATAAAACAGATATACATAAACTGCGTGAGTACATTACACGTGTGACGATATTTATGCACATAATCCTATACTAGGCTCAGACCATAATAAGTATAAGGAGCAAAGAAAACGTTGATTGTAAAAATTGCAGCAAGTAGTGTACCTGACTAACAATAAGTTCTCATTCTCATTCAGTTTCCAATGTAAGATTGGTAGCATTGTGCATGCGACTGCTGCAGCACTTACTAGATACTGGTTCCAATCTCATAATAAGAATTTACAAAGGTAGGCTTTGTGTAATACCTACTACTTATGTAGTTCAAGTTCTGAGCGCGCTTAAAAGAAGGGGAATTATGCATTAGTAGATTACTACTGTCATGCAATCAATTTCTTCGTTGCCAGCAGGACAGGAAGAAGGCTATCCTATATGATGAGTAAGTATCACTGAACTCATCTCTTTCAGAAACGTCCCATGGCTCAAGTTACACTGTCATTACCAACAGCGGATTACAAGAAGGAGAAAAACCTTCGTATGTTCTTATTATGTATTCTCTGTGTCAACATTTTCTATAAAAACTCCGTTGACATTGCATCCATTCCTCTTATTGACGTTCTTTCATCCATTCATTCACTCACTCACAAGTAGCATGTACAAACAGCTAGGTCGATGTTTTAGTTTTAGGGTACATCATAATACAGATGAGAAACACATCGTATAATTACGTGCCTGTCAATGAATTGCATCATTTGGCAGCAATCTTTATTGTAAGTACATAACTAAACGACGATGATTCATTGATATCACATTATTTCCACTGAACTGACATCACATGTACATTGGTGCAGTAATTTCGAGCAGATTGAAAAACGCCAAATCTCACACGTTCTCAGACTCACAGTGAGCAGGAAAACATGCAGACACAAAATGGTACTGCTGTACACTAGATCAAAGGTATTAGAGAGTATTTCTGATTGTTACGGCCCAATGGGCTAAGTAAGTTTATCCATTGTACTTTTGCCTTACTCTGAATAGTCGGTTCTGCAGTGTAACATTACACGCACTTTAGCTGTCAATGTTATGTGCTTTAAATACCAAGTGCTACGCTCTGACGTCGATTTTTGTGGTAATTTGTCAGTTATGTTGTTAAAGCGTGTAGCCATTAGTGGGGAATGACGGATTACATATACAACGAACAGAGCAGAGCAATTTTTTTATGAGGGGAATTGTGACGATATCGACAACATTGCCATTGTGATTTACCTGTAAATAGCAATAAAATGTATTACAACGTAATGACTGTAGATAGCTACTTTTACGTAAAAAGATGTCGTAGTTTGTATAAAAACATCATTAAAGCGTAACACAGTGGCACGCTGCATATATAAAGTTTAAGATCTTTCCACGAGTTTGACATGAAATGTGATGTGAAGATGTGATACACTTTTCTATGCTAAGTAAGGACATTGAATTTCCTCTTTTCTTGGTTAGTAGGTTATTTTATAGGTAAGGGGAAATTCTAAAATGCATTATGGAAGAAAACGTTGTTTTCTGTCAGTTAAGTCAGACAGTGATGGGAACATGGCTTTGCCGACAAATACTATACTCTTCTCAACACAAGATTATAATGATACTAGGTACGATAAGCACGTAAGGAGTTTACTTGTTGGATTGGTGTGTATTAGAAAACAAATGGGAAGCATAAAACACAAGTTTTCTTACACAAGTTAATGTGTGTGTGTGTTGTGTATGTGTGTGGTGAAGAGTAGAGAAGAGGAAGGCAGGACAATGCACACCTGATGGGAAAAAGTGTTACGAATTTTTTCTTTCTTTTGACTCGGACTGAGTGACTGATTAGAAAGATAATGCTTTACTTATATGACATGACTTCAACCGTCTCACAGTAGTAAGTATTACCTTTCTAATCAGTGACTCGCTCAGTTGTCTGTTGTGTGTGTGCGAATACCACTTCAACTTTTCAATTCGAACAATCCTTGCTACGAGTGCACTAAAACAATGATTTGCTTCAGTTTTTACTCTTGTTGCTGGTGCTTAATGGAAATGAGAGATTTTTATTGTTTTGCATATCTGACGAGTCATGTAGAGTAGGATATAATATTATTGAAGTGTGCTGCAGGGAGGACGGCGCTTGTAGCCATCACGTAAGCACATCCTTTGACATAATTGCAAGCGAGGAAACAATCGTTAAGAGGTTGGAGCCAGTGCGGAAATTAGTTACGAGATTCTCTTGTGCTAATTTGTTTTTTACTCCTAAAGTGCATTTAATTGTTCCGTAATTTTTTATGTAAGAAATATGGGATGAGGAAGTTAGAAAGAGATGTGCTAGGATTCAAGTTGAGTGTCTCAATGCTAATGAGTAAATTGGGTTTCCGATAAATTTTTGATACTCATTCACTCGTGTAAAAACAACAAAAGCTAATTGTGAAATAATCTATGCAACTATATGTGATATGCTTTATTTTATTTGAGCGTAAATATTATCAACGTCCGTTAAATCAGGAAATGATTGTTACCACATTGATTAATTACGGAATTAATTGCTACGAGTAAGCCATCAATTTGCGTATTGTTGGTATCTGGCTTTTAGACTACTGTAACGGTATATTCTATAATTTTAAATACTGATTGATGCACAGAATCGTCCCTGTGATTACTTAAAGAACGTCCTACATCCAGCTTCCTATGTGTATCTATTATACTTAATTGTTAACAATACTAATATTCTTACCTAATGCTCTTAATAATCCAAATGTCTGTGTACAGCTAATAAGACGTTCTTTTTGACTAAAGGACTGAAACAATTCTAAGCTTATTACGGTTAACCAAATGAATACGACTCTGACGTAAGTAGGTACAAGCTAACCTAATGTGTTTATCTTGTAAGTATTATTGCAGTAATTTTTTTTAGTAACTTTACTCACATTTTATATTCTGTTAGACTGGCAGCAGCCCAATTCTTCTCTGGTCATTTTGGTTTATGTTCGAATAGTATATAGTAACGACATGTTCCGTACTGAAACCGCACACTCAGTTGGCCATTAGTATATTATATTATAGCAAAACAGCTAAATGTGAATTTAACGTTAAAAATACTTTTGCTACACCTTTTAATGGTTTGGCTACCTAGAGTAGCAACAGCAGGGGAGATGAAGGAATGAAATGAGATCTCATGTTTTTTTCTTTACTGCACACGGTTACCACTAGTTCATATAATTTTCAAAACTGTCAATCTGCCCCTCAATTATTACAATAATGAATGGTGGAAAACCAGACCAGACCAACCGCCCACGCCTATATTTAATCTCTGTATTCCATACTTAATCATTAGTTTCTACAAGCATTTGCCCATCAACTGGCGCACGAACTCTATACATATACACTTTCCTTAACATGTTCGCACTTGAAACCTTGACATTTAGAGAAATAAATTCATACTCTGGCGATCGTGTCTGCCTTCGAATACTTAAAACCTGGTTGACAGTAAATTGATGATGTAAAAGCTGTAATTCTACATTATCTATTAATCAAATTAACCTATTGTTTTCACGACTTTTAGGTAGACTAATTGAGATGATAACAATACAGCTTATAATCTGGTTGACAGTAAATTGATGATGTAAAAGCTGTAATTCTACATTATCTATTAATCAAATTAACCTATTGTTTTCACGACTTTTAGGTAGACTAATTGAGATGATAACAATACAGCTTTCCTGCACACTGTCATACTTCATTTCTCACTGTAACTGGTTCATACATAAAAAAATCTTCGGTGCGTATATCAAGTCACATATTCCACCTTTTGAGCTAAATCAGTTTGAAAGCCTCAATAATACAAAATCACGTATTTTGTTCTATGTACATCTAAGTTGGTATTTCTGAGAATGAATATTGGAAGTATTAACAAACAATAAAGTCTGTTTGAGGACACGCACTAATATCTTAACCGCTTAACAAAAATACTATCCTAGATGTAAGCATTATAGGTATCAATTAAAAGCAGGCACACACACTTTAGTATATTCGTACTTTATTACTGACGACGAGTACAGATTCTCATAAAATCATAAGTAGAACCTACAAAGTTTTAGTGCTCTTATTTTTACCATGCACATTTCACATTGAATATCAAAAGTGAAACGAGCTTAAATTGTACAGCAATGACTTATGATATAATGGCTTAAAGTGCGCCATTATAGTTTGCTTAGTGATGTGGGGGTATAACATATACAAATAGGAACAATCCAAAGACATGAGAAGCAGAAGGTAGCAGCCAGCAGCTGCACAACTTTACCAGACGAGGTATTTCCACCAACTTATTGTGAACATGCATTTATTATCATCTTGTGGTAGTTTAGTGTGGTAGGCAATGGTTAGTGAGTTGGAGTTGTGGTGTCGTATGGTTGGCGAAAAAGAGCGTGCAAGACGGATCAAACAGACTAACTATTTACTAAGCAGCAGTTGGTATTGTGTGTCTACAAGATGAAGTTCAGCCAAATCTCATAGTGAGCATCCTCCCACCCATGCCATACATTCATTGAAGTCAGCAAAGCAGATAAGACACCCAACCCCACACACAACACACAACACATGAGCAAAACAAGACGAAACAGACAGATAGAAAAAGATAGTAATCTGTGTTACTCGTGAGGAAAATGATAACCTGAAAATGAAATCGACCGATAAACCCTGTTTGGTTTTACTCAACTCCAAAGCTTCACAATGAACTTGGATTCTTTTCAAAAATCCTCTTGTAAAACCAATCTGATTGCTCATCACAATCTTTATTTTTCATCTTGTATCGTGGATAAATAATGCTTAGGCTTCTTCTTGCCTCCAATCTCAACCCTCTCCACTGTATACACTGCATAGACTATTCAAATGCTCAATTCTGTGTACTTTTACGTACTTACACGTCTTAATAGATGTTGAAATTCTCATGTCTATACTAGCACTTGTGTGTAGTGGTATACTCTCGTAGCCAGTGAATTAGGTACTCGTACAGCCAGACAGATGCATTTTAATCATACGGTCTGCACGTCTTCACCCGCTCAGAATAAAAATGGCAAAGAGCCATTTACTAAACTTCGAGACATTAAAGCTCATCATTAATATGTGGAAACTTGAAGAATGAGATGCACTGAGATTTTATTGGCTTTCTTATATTGCTTGTAGTGACGCCTAAAACTTGTTTTACACTGTGTATATATCATTATATGAACATGCACAACGGCAATGGGAGAATACTACGTATGGGACTGATGGGAGCGCTACAAAGTGTAAAGTGCAACTGTGATTCGATTGGAATTGTATTGTAAAAGAGCAGAAACAAACTATTTTCTCTTTTTTGCATGACAGCAACCAATACTACAGATAATTAGAAGCTACAGTGTTAGGGACATGCATGTGCGATTGTACAGCGGCTAGCCGGTAAGGATGATTGTTTACTTTACATTAATACAATAGAAAAATCTCTATCTTGTATGAAGTCTGACAGATAGGAATGGTAGTATGCAGAAGTGGATGCGAAAATTGAAGAGACCGGTGATGCGTTGAAGTGATGAATATACTAGAATTATTTCAGAGATGATTTTCTAGTGGAGTCGAGTTTCTAGGCTGAAGCCGCTTTAGTAGTTCAGAAAATGAGCGATAAAGAAAATCAACAACAATAATAAAAAATCATCGAATGATAAGAATATATATAAATTACTATATCTCTACTGCGTCATATCATAATCATTGCACCATCTGATCAGCACCTTACTGCCTACTCTCAACTGGTTCTCCGCTAACATTGATATTTATAGTACGTGGAAACTGTAAGAACGGATAATAACAAAATAACAATAATAACTACTCTTAGATAAATTAACTTGCATAAGAATTGCTGCATTAGAGGATAGGATCCAGTGATAAGATGAAAACGTAACCTCATTGTAATCAAACCATTGCAATTTATGGTAGCATATCTAGCAATAATGATACAATTTCGATGAAAATGCTATTATTGTTTTTTCATGGAAACAGGTTCAGCACCACACATTAAGATCATTAGTCAGTATTGGCTCAGTTGTTGGGGGAGTGCACGACAAACTGTTGAAAGTATCTACAGCTGCCAATTCTACATGTAGAGGCGGGTTCAATTTACTCACTAAATTTTGTACAACTAGTTTTTTTTACCATTTATGCTACTAGTATACTTTTGTATACACCTGTGAACTATATTGCATTTTAACAAATATAACAGTTTTCCACTTAAGTTAATTATTCCTGGTTTGAAGCCCGCTATTGAGCACATTTAAGGAATGCATTTCGATTTCACAGAAAACTTTAATTCTACCAACCTACCTCTTGATTTGAAGACATTAATCGTGTGGAGTACACTGACATGAGTACTCCATTCAGAAAGAAAGTTGCAACGTTTGTTTATGTACATCTACTTATGCTTCTCTACAAATGGTTGCCGGACAGGTGCATAAATCATTTAGATTTTAACACCACACTGCTTCTAATGCTAATGAGACAGCACTAAAGTACATTCCATCAATACCCACAATAAAGAGAGTTCAGAATTTATAGTCCAGATAAAAATTAAAAGTGAAAACACAATTTGACACTACACTATGTATGTAAATGTCCGTATCAGGCAAATAAATTTAAGAATGGAATTAATGAAAACTTACCGTATAGAAAATGTAGAGTTCGAGTTCGACTTGCAGTTCAATCCCACATGTCAAATGTATCCAAAATTGTAAACTGAGACACAGCACTTTAGTATGAAAAATATAGTTTTACAGAATTGGAAGTGTAAATCTTGTCTCGGTGATTAAACACCGAGAGATTGGTTTTGTCACTGAAAATCAATCACTTTTTAAGCCACACGTCACCTTTCCAAAAGCCGGCTCTGTTCTTAAAATCGTTCAATTTGTTCCCCACTTCTGCTAAAGTCACTTTCAACCACTTCATTTTTCTCAAATTCAGTTTTTTCCGAAATGGCTCAGCCGGTCTTTTGTTTACTCTACATTTGGGCTACTAATTCTACAACAGTTGCACGTAGCGCACTTACTTACTTAGTAGCTCTTGTTACAAACGATACGGACAACAGTCTATTCCATTATAATATAAATTATAACAGAGCTCGGTTACGGAGCACGTGTGAAGTAGGTTGTGTCAATTGATATGGATATGCATTGTACTCTGCAACACAGCACACACACACACAACACAACACACCAACACAGTCTGTTGCTGATAAATGTAATCCGAAGCTACCCCTTGTGCACTTTCAAACCTATCTTCTCTGACTACGCTGTCTTACGTGCTAAACACGTCCTACTCATCTCTCTATCAGAGAAGCTCCTCTCTGTACTCTCTATATTTCCCTACTGAAGCCACTTGCTCTTCTGGCTTCACGTTTCCAACCATCCACGCTACTACCACACCCGCTTACATACTCTCTTTCCTGAGATTCTGCTTAAAGAACGAAACATACTCCACACAACCATACAAACTCATCTGCTACTCTCCTTAGCTTCTCAAATGCAGCTCTCTCACACAGCGTCACATTTTTATTCCAACCCCATTGCATGCAATGCATTCAATCCAATTGCATTTCGTGTATGTATGTATGTACGCACGTATTTTATATGTATACTATCGCATAGGTGATACTTGATGTGCAGAGACGTATGCATTGTGTGTGTGTATGTATGTATGTAGTGGCCAGAGGGAAAACACTCGTATCATATTAAACAGGCAATGTTTCATTCGACTTGTCTTTATTCTCAAAACGCCGCGTCTCAGCCAGCGATCCTACTTTAAACTCGGTTGTTTTGCTATGCTTCTTTGTATTCCGTGTGTATGTAATTTTTCCACTTTTGTAGTGGAATACAAATACTATATCTGATATTATAGACATACAGATGTAGTTATATAGAGAATCCATTCGAATACCTTACTGCTTTACTCTAGTGGCTTTGCTCTGCTGGACTTGACTTGAATTCAATTGCTGCTCGATTTGGTTTGATTGCCCATTGGATAAGGTGTGGAGATTCTTCTCAGTCAAGATGTGTAAACTCATCTAATTATTATGGTATTTATTATGCTATATCAGATACATATGTATATCTACACATTGTAATACTCAGCCAATAGTTGTGGACTACTAATGTAGTAGTTGAAGCAGACCTGAGCATATTAACATCCATCTCTAATGGTAATCGACGACCGGTGTACTTATATCTACATATAGCCTTTAATAGTGCGGTTGTTAGTTTATAGTTAACGAAGCTTTAAGCCAACATCTAAACCTCATTCATTAATATCATCACGCAAAGATTATTTCTTACCATTTGTTCGATGTAATAGGCAATAAAAATATTTTGCCATGTCATTACAATCCCCCAGCACCAAGCAGATGGACACGGTTGTGTTATTATAATTATAATATTGTTCTTGTTTACTAAATTATTTTTCGATTTTTATTTAAAAAATTAACTCTTCGTACGAACAATGTTTATAGCACACACTAATTCAATGTCCTACGATATACATGTCAGATTTATTCGTTGGATGCCACCAAAAAGTATATATGAGCTTGTGTGTATGTGCAGGATAGTTTATATAAATGCCATGATCTTAACCTACCTTTGCTTGGTTGTTCTTTGAGTATGGTGCACACACGTTACCATCTCTTTGCTAACCAAGTGAAACTAAGTCAATGTTACGCTTGGCTTTGCGTATTCAGGGTGCATGCAACAGTTTGGTCATTACTGCTGTTGTTGTGTTGGATAGCTTTGATATATTAACCACTTCCTTAATGCGTACACTTACTATATACTACTATGTATTCACATCAAGTGTGCGCAGTGTATCACAATGTACCTGTTGATGATATATTGTTATGACCGTAGGACAGTTCAATTACTCATATCTACTGGTAGATGTTATGTGTACCTATTTGCATACATTA
>JABASC010003409.1:0-14267 GCA_019776185.1 Plutomurus gul
AAATATTAACAATATAAATCTACGATATTACTCCAAAATGTCCTCAGATCTCAAAAATCTTTCATTTTTAAACCATATACGAGGATGGAAAAGCCTAAACTATACTAATAATCATACATATAATTGTTTTTTGATCCATGTAATTTAGTGCATTTTTTTCAAAATAAGACAACCAAAATGGGACAAACACATATTTATTAACTTTGTTTTGAAATGTACAGTCAACGGTGCAAAATTGTTTGATAGTAAAATTGTATGTACATAATGAGAAAGACAACAGATGCATAGCAATTAATTTTAGCATTACTTTTAAATCCAGCTTAGGGCCTATTGCATCATTTTACAATGTACTTATTTGGATACAGAATTTAAATTGTGCTTTTTAAAATTTGAGACAAACAGATTTCTGAACATACTTACATTATCTTCGGATTCAAATCTGGGAAATATTTTTTGGGATCAGCGTTATGAGAAATGTGCAAATGCAAATTGACAATGCAATAAATTGGGTTTCATAATAACCAATTTTTAAAATTTGCCTTTGTCCATCGTTATTCCCAATTATTATAACACGCTACGCGAGTTCAATTTTAACTTTGTGCTAAAAGTAAACTAATTAAACAATTATTATTTATAAGCCATATATGCAGGAACGTATCTAGAAATGAAATTGGGGAATGACTGAACCAAACCCTAGATGTAATTGTTTTTCCTTACCCTTTCTACTTTAATTTCTAGATTGTGAGGATGGCGGAATCCCCAAGATATCTCTAAATATGCCCCTGCATACATTTAATAGTCACACACGGTATTTAACCAGCAGCGGTTATTATTAGTGCTGCAATCGTAGTTCACATTCTAAGATTCTACACATACACATTACATAATTGCATAGGTTTTTTTCCATATATATATATTCATTTTTAAAGCTAACATGAAGTAAGCAAGGTCTTAGGTCATAATATTATTTATATTATCATAGATACGTACGTTTACTTTTAGGGTACAGTTAAGTTGTTGGTCGGTATTCATTATTCTTTATTGAGTGAGCGTTGAGTTGAGTGAGCAATTCTGGGTAAAATGGCCGTCTTTTATCGCAAACAATATTATCGTAATGATTTTATCCACATGTATATGTTACAGTTCATATCGAAAATCAGTACGTGTGTATCAAAACAAACTAGTACATATTAAAATAAAACTGTTTTGTCATTCGTTTCCATTTTTCAGTGATATACTATAGATCTGAACACCATATTGAACCGATTCATTTTGTTATTCATTTTGAGCATGAAGTTCCGCGTCGGATGAGCCTTATTTCAAGCAGAATCCACAAACTGGTTTGGGAAATATCTGTATAATTGTGAACCAAAGATTGTGTCTTTGATTCTGAACATATTTCCCAAACCAGTTACTGGATTCAGTAGGCTCATCCGACGCGGAACTTCATGCTCTACAAAATGAATGGGTTCAATATGGTGTTCAGATCTAGTATATCACTGAAAAATGGAAACGAATGACAAAACACAGTTTTGTTTTATATATGGACTAGTTTGTTTTGATATGTACTGATTTTCGACATGAACTGTAACATATATATTGTTGTAAATAGGTTGAGTTTTCAATTTTACATTATGTGACTATAATTTGCGTTTCAAAAGTGGAAGAAGTGATTTTTGTAGTATTTTATTGTAAGAGGTATGATAATGTACAGCGGGGAATCTTAAAATAGCATATTGCAATTCGTAAAATAGCACATTGCATGTTCAAAAGTGATTGTTGCTATTGTTACAGTTTACAGTTGGTTTTGTTATGTTATATGTACGTACGTGTTTGGTTTGGTGGCGCGTGCATCCAATTTTGTAGGATGTTAACAATTATTGTAATAATTATTGTTCGCGCCGACAAATTCATCATTACTTATTATTTAATATTTACCGTCGCCGAAGCCGTACTTCCTTTTAATGGAAGTGTATTTGTCTTTTAAAAGGTAGTGGTTTTAGTGAGTTATTTCTATACGTGAAAAGGAAAGTACGTATCGCATTCGTAAGGCTGGAAACAATATAATTGTATTGCCGTTACGATAAACTCGGAATTGTACATATAATAATATTAATATAGCCTTAGAATTAATTATTGCGCTTTAATACAGGTCGAATAAGGTCAATGTATTGAGTACATTAGGTTGTACATCTCCACGTTGCATTGCAGCACCTGGAGATACAGAGAGATAAATAGTATACCAAAGGATAGAAATATTTACCCAACAAGGTATGTGAGTTAACAAAGATGACATTATTACATATATAATTGTAATTATTGAGGCAACAAGGCGATTGAGAGATTGTTGGTTGTAGTTGATGATGAATAGAAATGAAAAGCCATCCACCCCATCCCGCCTTTTCCGGTGATTATGTTGTGCGATATGAAAAACAAGGGCCGAATTATTAGGCACTGTAAGCCCTTAGCTTAGGATGTATAATTATTGTTGCTAATTTCGTCATATATGAGATGTAGTAGGTCGTTTGCAAATATTCATCACATATGGTAATCTTAAAATTAATAAGGCGTAGGTTGTATTATTATTAGTAGGTAGGTAGGTATTAACTCCTTTTGTCATGGCCTGACCCAACAGCGTACTGTCACTCCTTTCTTGTGTCACACCTCCACACAAAATTATTGTGAGGATTTACGCTCCATCTGCAAATTCTCCAAGCCCAAGGTTCCACCGTCTTCCCTCAAGGGAGAAACTGAAACAAATTAACCCGACCGTTTTAAAACATATAATTAATGCTTGCAACTTTTATGTAGCAGAAATTATTTCATATATGCGGGTAACCAAAATTGATTCCATCCACAGACAACAAACCTTAAGCTTGTTATTGCAAGCGAGTAATGATGCCCTCCTATATTTATCTAACAATTTATTCATCCTCTCAATTTTTAAAAGCAACAGATAGAAGTATACCTTATCAGCATGTAAAAGATTAGGTTATGCACAATTGTATAAATTTATTGTACTTAAAGTTTTGGGCAGTCAAACGTTTTCTATGAAGCGCGGTTAGCCTAAATCTAGTCCCCCCATCCCCGAGAAGGATTTTTATTCCAAAACAGATTTAAATCGTTATTTATAATGTAATCCTAATTGACAAAGCCCAACAAAAATTGAAATCGGCCCCACGCCAACAAATATGCATTCAAAGTTCACTTGTTTCAACACATTTTCTTCAGTTTTCATAATGATCCAACAATATCTACTTGACTGTCTGCCTCTCCTACTTGCGTGTGCATTTCCCACCCACATTCTTCCGTAGTCACATCTTCCCCCGGTGTTGATTTTGCAAAACACACTGCATGTGTAACTATAGGAATATCTCTAGCTTCTTAAAATGTTTTTAAAATTAATAAAACATACGAAGTTCTCCCGCAGCACTTTCAGCCGCCTGTTGA
Source organism: Plutomurus gul (assembly GCA_019776185.1). Classification (NCBI taxonomy): domain Eukaryota; kingdom Metazoa; phylum Arthropoda; class Collembola; order Entomobryomorpha; family Tomoceridae; genus Plutomurus; species Plutomurus gul. The sequence goes on from JABASC010003409.1 coordinate 3,451, forward strand.
GCAAGCTTGAAATCCGTGTTGGATCGACACATCACTGAAAGTGGTCTGGCAACTGGTGCGCTGTCTCCGGTCGCGGCTTCTATTTCTCTGATTGTTCCAATTGTTAGAGGCAACTGTCCCTTAAGTGTAGCCGAGTCCTCATCATTTGCGAAAACCTCCACCTTATCAACAGAAAGATATCCCAAACTGCAAATTCAATTCTTTCATTTGATGTCATCAGTTACATAGATCACAATTGTTTTCAAAACTGAATTTCTTACGGATAGTGAGTATTGATGTTGAATGATGAGATCAGAGACCGAGGGATAGTTAATATTGTCAGGAATAACAATCGAGTCTGCCCATTCTGCTTTTTCGGCGGAAAAGAACTCGGCGTCCGTATTCTCTTTGACTGCGCACACGGTTTTGCTCCATCTCGATGATAGGTCGCTGGTGTAACCGATTTTTCTGTGCAAGGACACGGCCACTTTGGTCACCCTCTTGCCGTGCGGATTCAGCAGACTGAATGTGAGGGGAATCTCCACTCCAGGCAGAAACCCCGTACGCACCAAAGTCAATGAGAACTTAAGGCCCGTTTTCTTGGAGAACATCGACTTGTATTGCTGCACGTCAACCGTCCCCGGTTTCAAGGTGTGAGGAACTGACCTTAAATTTAGGTAACTTCTCACTCTAATGACTTTGTGGACGGTTTTCGTGTTTGACACGTAGGCGGTTTTGACGTAGCCCGCAACACGGTATTCGATTTCCCCCGAATTTCCCTTGAAGGATCCCGCAAACGGATTCAATTTCCTTATCGGAATACAAAAGTGATATTCGTAGTTGGATTTCTTTATAAGATTGTTGCTCGGCGGTTGGTACTTCGGGTCTGTTGGAGGCAAACCCTCTGCAAAAATAAATATCAAATGGGTTCACTGAGGGAGTCATTTGGTAACCGTTGTTTTATGCATTAAACGTACACGCTGTGGGTGGTTCAAATTATTTGGTCATAGGCGATCTCAAATAGAAATCAATTACCTAAAAGCTTGAATGGAGTATCGTGGGTTATAAAGATTGCTTTTTATATAACACTCCGCTTCCATGTGTGATTTTAGATATTTTCAATACACATGATTTTTAATTGCTGAAGAACAAGTACCGGTAAAAAATGGTAAAATGTTTAATAGTCGAATTTTGAGTGGCAAGTAGATAATTTCAAAGAAAATCGATATTTTTTATTGTCAAAAAAACAATTTTACCAATTTTGACCGTTTGGGTCAATCTTTAATTTTGAATTGATAGGTAGTTAAAATTCTGCCATTTACGGAATACTGTTGTATTGGCTGACATTGTACTAGAACTCCAAACCTACTACCATTCCAAATGTTCCCTCACTAATAACACCAATAAATACTAACAATAAGTTGTGAATTCAGATTTGCTGCAAAGAAAACGTTTCCACTAAGTGCACACACACAACCCATTAAAGTGTAATTATAATTACGTTCATTTGCTACCTCATTAGCGCTCTAATGAATTTCCCCCTTCTAATGAACTCAGACAAAAGCAATCAAAACATATTCGGTTATACCGATAAATAATCCCTGAAATACACATGTGCATTTGCTATTTACACAGATTACATTACAATATGGAAGCCCGTATACTTTCCTGCCGAACGTTTCCTGCACACAAATTAACAGTAATTTAAATTGCAGCGTATTCTTTGTTCCGTTACTTTCCTTCACGTATATCACATTACATGGATGCCTATATTCTCTCCTTGTATTTCCATGTAATTTTCATATCGCATCCATTATCAACATTAGGCAGTTGTGTATTTGACAACGGAGAGTGCATTTGTGGATGCGACAAGGCTAAATAATGAAATGCATTGCTAAGGCTATACAATGTGCACACACATGTGTGATGCGAATACAAGCATGCATTAAGTAATTGGAGCTGGGCGATAGAGTAAGGTAATAGCTCTCTCGGGTGTGCAAATAAAATTATCTCCATTGAAATCAGAATTTTGAGCACTACGGTCTTTTTTCTCTCGTCTAAATGCACTTTACTATAGCACACCATTTGCAGATTTGTGTCAGAGTCATAGTGAGAGTTCCACCTCAATTTTAGCAGAACGTTTTATACCTAGAAAGTGTATGCGTGTAGACTTGTGCGAAACAATTAGTTGGAAAGTATATCTGAATACACTGCACATGGAAAGGGAAAAGGGCACGCGATTTAATCCCTGTCTCATTAGTACCATAATTTTTGCAATATAATCAGTGCGCCATTTTGCATCTTATAAAGTAGCTAATGTGGATACTTTCTTTTAATGACAGGCGGCGAGGAAAATTAAATTGTAAATTTAAATATTGGTGATGATGATGAAATAATAAATTGGGAAATGATGTATTCATGACCACGACTCACCATTATGGTTTCCGACGAAATAGACAGCTGCCCATTCAAAAGGTAAAACATTTTCCGTCCTCGAACGAATCGCATGTCCAGACTTGTACTGGAATAAATGGAAAGTAAATTATTTTTTAACCTAAGCACTATATTAAAAATCGCCATTTAGCTCACATTTAGGAATGGCCCGTACAAAATGCTATTTTATATACACGATTTGCTCTTATCAAGTGTGTCAAGTGCAAGATTTTTACCACCGGATTAAAATTGGTGATAAAAAGTGGTAAAAATAAAGCTACAATTTCGGAAAAACACATTCGATCAGAGAACTACAGCAATTAATAAATAGTTGCTCTGGATCACGCAGATATTTTTGCGTAACGCCTTTTGATAAATAATGAAAATTCTGCTGGAAGCCATTTTGTACGTCGCACAGAAGCATTTTTAGAAGCATAAGCAGCATTTAAGCCATTGAGATGCGAAAGGAAATTAAAGAAGATATAGGTAGGTACACAAGAATTACTATTGAGCTGCTACCAAAACTTTTTCTGGCTGCAAAGCTAGAATTATCAACGCCAGTTTAATGACACTTTAATTCCAAAGTTGAGGTACGAAGAATTTTTGAATTACTATTCACCATATGCACCACCTCGGGCAACTTTGTCAGATTAATTACCCAATTTCCAGAATTAATCCTCCCTGTTCAATGTTTTCCACTTTTGGAATTTCATGCGAGGATTCGGGTTCTCCCCAGTGAAGTTATACATTAAGCATTATATAGTATTGAATTTTGAGTGAAAAGGTGATTCCCCCCCAAATATAGGTCTTCGGCTTTGATTTAGAAATACCATATGATTATATTTCGCTTTCCATGCTTGTGGGCCAAAATTTTTCTTGATTCGACCGCATTTTAAGCATGCACATAAATTAAAACCGAGTACACAAATCCCTCCCCAGTTAAAAGAATCAGCGCCTGGGGAAATTATACTCATCATTTCGTCATGAAAATGACCTCTACATAGAATGGGTACCCCTGGTCTGTAAATGGGTAGATGTGTTGTTGGTATACGTTTAGTTGTATGTATAGAGATGGCTAAATTCAATCTTTTCGTGAATTAGGGGTGAAAAATGATTTCCTTGAAGGCATGTTTATTGGGTCAGCAATCAGCATACACAAATATTTGTGTGACAGCTTAGCAGATGTTTCACGATCCTATAAAGTAAATTACCCAAATGGTAATTTACCACTTTGGAAACATGTCCATTTGAAAGAGCATGTTAAATGTAGTCCATCTGTTAATTTACGGTGAAATATGTGATTTGGGTGGGGAGGGGGGCAAATCCTTAAGCCTTAGGGAAAAACCCCCTACTTGCGTATACCGTTGTAGATGAACCGCATCTCACCTCTAGCAGGTTTCCAATGGAGTTTCACAACTCTGCAGGAGAGACATCAGGTATCCTTATTTTATTATGTAACATGCATATATTTGCACTTTAAAAATTTGTTTTCAAATTTCTATTTCTGCAGTGATGTTTAAATATTTTACAATATTTCAACTGGGTTTTACTACATACATTACGGAGGCGGACTTTGTCTTTAAATTGATACAGTATTTAAGAATCCTTTTATATTTGTGGGAAACCCGTGGGAGCCCATTTGCAAGGAAGGAGATTTTGGTACGACAGTACGGCATCGGCATGCAAGACTCATAGAGGGGGAAAACATTTCCTAGATCTCCTTAGAAGGGTGTAAGAAGGCATTCAGTATGCATCAAATGGTAAATAGCAGCATACAAAAATATGTAAATTTCATTGAAATATAGCGAAAGCAAATTGAATTTGTGTGTTCTGTGTGGCACTCACCGTTACTGTTGCCGTCCCTTCCAGCGCAGCGAAAATCCCTTTAAAAGCATATAAAAAATTGTTACTCCGATATCACGCCCTTACCGTTTCACATCACTCATCAATCACACTTTTGACTGCGTGTTCACTCTCTCCCTATAGATGTTGCATGCACAAAATAAAACTTACTTTGCAGCATTCACTGAATAAACTGAACTATTATTTAAATGGAAAAGTAAAAAATGTACACAAAGAACCAATACACGAAATGTCAAATTTATAAACGAAATAATAAAATACTTGGATTTACTGATTTCATCATCTGTCCTGTGAGTGTGACACAGTCAATGATGTCAGTGTCTCACTAATACAAATAAAAGCTCTCACTGTTCAACAGAAAATGCAGTAGTTCATTCTTGCTAAATCTAGTTTTTTGCCGTTACTGCTTAATATTGTATATTCAGAAATGTACGATTGCAGTGTTTACCTGCACAGAATTTTTAGCAACCATCACCAAGCGCATTATTTATTTACAGTGCGTACCTTCACAGTGTAAATCTTCAGTAGTGCTCAAAAACAACTTTCCCGTAATCTCGTCACCCGGTCTGTAACATCCTGGTCTGCTAGTTGTTGGGTCCAGTTCTATCGTAAAAGTATCGATCGGCAACTGTGGAGGTACTATATCAAATATTTGAGACAGAAGTCAGTTTATGTTGTAAAAAATTAGTTTAGCAAAAATTTCGGTATCTTACATCCACCCAAGCCCGTCATTCTTCACCGCTTTCTTCTGGAGATAAGTCAGCGACAGCAAAACGGTGGAGAGTTCTACAAATTCAACAATTTCTTCTTTCAGGGCATATGTATAAAAATACATGGCAAATAAAATGTGTCAATCATATTAAAAATTAATCCAGCACAGTGTACTATCGATTACACCCAACAACCTTTCCACTTGCTTCCAATTACTCCCTTGGCCGTATAATATTATCATTAGTCTAACTTCGAAGCATAAGAAAGCTTTTCACCGTTCCTTCACTCGTTTTGGCTTCATGAATTTTTACTGTACTAAACTTGGATATGATCTAATATGGTCTCATCTGAAATCTAATTATATATTCTAATTACAAGCCGTTTCCCACCAACTCATCCTCGCTATAATTAAATATAATTAAATTCCAGAAATAAATGCTGCCATAAAAATACATGTTAGATTTCACAAAATTTTGGTAATATTTAAAATGCAATCCAATTATTTTAAATTCATGGGATTCATAATAAATACCCAATAAATAAATTTTCTTCGAAAATGATGCTCTGACAAGTTTATGTGTGAGTAGATAAAATTGAATCTCAACTAACCATTGAAAAGAAAACACGATGTATATTTCGAATGAAAAAATCTAAAGCAAAAAGTATAAATAATAGAAAATTAATGACCCAGTTTTACCTGCCAGCTGCTGCTTCACCCCAAGCTCCGAGTAGTGGCTCTTTTAGATATGATTTCGGACAGGAGGACAGTACAACAATAATTGTATGATGAAAACACTTAAACACCGATCGTCGACAGTGAAAAAGCTATTTGGATATGTTTAGTACTAGAATTCGAATGATATATATATAATGTTATGTATAAAATAATAGTATTTACTATATATCGTATTTAATTGTAGCGTGCGGCCAACCACACCTTGTATACGGAGAAACTAGAGAAATAGAGCACAGAACACACAAGACTACGACGTCACAGTTGACTGTGTTTGAGTATTTACCGTGAATTAAACAAATCTATCTGTAATTTAAATCAAATACGTCGTTCCCAGCAGCAAAGTAGCCGTCGTGCACTACATAGTTGTTATTATGGTGGTGGTGGTGGTGGTGGGAGCAGTAGCGCACCGCCGAGTCCGTCAAAACAAGAACGAGAGCAATATGAGCAGCAGCGAGAGAGCGAGGAGAATGTTTTGAACTCTCAGTGAACCGAACGGGCTGTGCAAGAGTACTGTACTGACTACCCGGGTATGTACCCAATAATATGTATACTCTGCACACACACACACATACACACTCACACGAACACGTACACTCACTGCTATTCCATAATGTATATCGACGTTTTCAACTTTTGGCTGGATCGATATGCCGAATGCGGCTGTTTGCTCAATTCCGCACTATCTCCGACTGCAACATGCAATAAGAATTTAAGACTTTCGCTATTATACAACAATAAATACATACAAGGCACACGAGACATTTCCTACTTCAGATTTTGTAGACGAGAAAGTAGAAAAGGGCAAGCACCACACGGCAATTGGCTCTCTGGCTCAGTAGCTCGCTCACTCTTCTCGTCTCTACTATACATACATACATAATGGAAAAAAGCGTATTATAGACACAATTTGACGTGCATGTTATGTTTGTACAGCCAAAAAAGCGAGCAACAAACATTTCACTTGGTGCTTCGGCTCGCCAAACCACTTTGAATAGTTTATAGACGTGGAGAAAGCTGAATTATTGTATGCATTAGGTTTAAGTGCCTGAATGCTGAGGTAATATGTACGTACATGTATTGAGGACTCTGTGGAATTGCAATGTACACAAATATATAGAGAGCACGCAGTGAACCGAGGTGGCCTGCTTCCTTGGCTTCACATATTATTCAACCGTTCCTGTATAAGTGAAAAAACCTGGAAAATTCGCTGGTTTGTCGGTTGGGGAACTTTAACTTAAAGATGACCAAAATAATATGCCCAATGCTGGAAATATTGATGCAAGTTGTACGAGTACTCGTATGGAACGTATATGTGTACTGCATTAATTATAATTGTCATCGTTTCGCATTCGGTAGAAGAAGAAAATCTTAGTCAAGAATCTTTTTCTGTGCAAACTTGGGAAATACACCTCTGGGTGTAATGTAGTCGTACGTGACGCTTATACAAAATATAAATATAAATGTGAACGAGGAAAGCCCATATAGAGTGAGTGAGTAGAGATTAAGGTCAATGTATTTATTACTTATTCAATGAACACTTTTGCAGCACCGCTGACTCGATTCGTTCCTTTCCATAACATCACATTATGCTATCATATTAGCACTCAAATATAAATGGCTGTCCATATTTAATTCGAAACCAAAGCTACAGTTCACAGAAAATATGGTGAAAAGCATTCCATTAAATTATTTCTAACAGTGCACTACTAAACAAAATTTATCAAGCTTAATTGGTTTAAAATTTAATTGAAAAGTTAACATCTAATTTAATTCTTAAATAATGGATTCTTGGTAGTTGTATAAATATTTATGTCGCTTCAGAATATCGATGTACGTATCATCCTTCATGTAAAATAACTTCTGACGAGATTTGTTTCCAAAGTCGAGTACAAAAATAAGCTGTTAGACAGAAGTCGATGAGCATTCCAGAAATGTATAGTCCCAGTACCCACCAATACGTCGGAGTCAAAACATTTGCAAGGAACAAAATCCAAGGAATAAAGTAAACTACCAAATTGGTCAAGAGTGATTGGTAGAAAATGTATGAAGTTTTGCCCGTGCCGAAAAACATGCTGTCCATAGCATTGTTAAAAGAGAAAACGATGAAAATCCAGCCAACGTGATAAAACATTGTTGTGGACAGTTCCTGGACGGCTACATTATTCGGACTAAAATATCCAGCCAATATTGGCCAACAAAATCCACCAGCAATGGCCAACACTATCATCCAACCAGTCAAACAAATAAAAGACTCTTTGGCCACTCTTTTCAGTAATAATTTCAAATTCGATTTGTCTAGAGCTGCTCCGTGTCCAATTCGAACTTTGACATAGTTGGCCACAGTAAATGAAGGAATGAGCAGGAAGCCCCATATAATTGTATTCAGTAGATTCCAAGCACCCACCTCAGTTTCCCCCAATTTATTCACAAATTTCAGAGTGACCATGAAATAGAAGAAATTCCTTACGGCAGAATCCCCGAAATTCCCCCAACTGACATTGAACAATACCCTAAAATTCTTTTTCAGATCTTTCATTAGAGATATACCCCATAGGAATCTTTTTGGTGACATTTTCTCGATGATGAGTAAAAATATAAAATAGTTTATCAGATTTGCAGATTGTTGAATGATTTTGTATTGGCCCAGTCGATTGATGCCCCAGTGGAGCGAAGTCTCTTGAGTTCCAAATAGGAAAAAGTTGAGCAGGAAGGTGAATACTACCTGACAAAACTGACAGACTATTAATAACGAGCTTGTCGTTATGTACAGGTGATTTAAGATCGCAGCATTCAGTAACATAATTGGAAAACTGAAGGAACTCATCCATAGGAACGTTTCCGTTGATTCGACAATCTGCCCGGGAGTGTCTATTAATTTTACAAAGGCGGAAGTGAAAAATAAAATCACCAGGCAGAAAATCGACCCTAATACAAAAAGGAGGATCATGCACAGTTTTAGTCCCTGAAGGGCCATTTCTCTGTCCGTTTTGTAGCATTGGCCCACAAAATAAAAGAGACTGTTAACCACGCCCTCTTGAATCACTTCAAGGAATACGCTTACAAATACGAATTGGCCCGCCAGCGCCAAAGCTGATTCATCCGGGATGTTTCCAGTGAAAAATAGCGGAATGATCTGATCCGCCATTGCTGGCACTAGTGCGGCCAAGAAAAATTTTATAAATATTTGAGAAGGGAAAAATATTTGTAGGAATTTTGTGATGTATCGCCTGATACGACCCATCTCCGATTCTTGGATGATTGTTGAGATGGTACTGTCTGAAATTATTTGCGTTCCCTCTTCCGACGACATTTTGCTGTCAAATATTCGTCTTCTACTCAATAGAGGCTGACTTTCCGAGCTGCTATCATCAGAAGCTACCTATTTCACAATAAGAAGATTTTTAAAATGTATTTAGTCTTCCAATCCCTGTTGCTATTGTTCTATATAATACGTCGTGTATTGAATAAACTTGCATACTTAATTATTTATACGTAAAGGGGAATAGTGAAACAAGCGGCTTCGCTTTATGAAACTAATCAAACTCCCTTTGGAAATTTACATGCATATTTTTATTCATTATAGTTGTGCGTAATATAACATATTATCTGCAAGTTACTTACCACCATTGGTTATATATGCTGTCTTCTAGTACATAGCAGCAATTCTTTTTGGCTCCTCTCCATTCCGGTACACTGTATTCAAGACTTTTTTTACAAAAAATATTGAGTCATTTTGTTTGAGAATGTGGTTGTAGAAACTGAAGACAGTTCTTAAACTATGACTGGTATTTCTTCAGAATGAATGTAAAGGTGGATATTGAATCAGTTAAGCTACAGAATCTTACAAATTGAGAACGTCATGAAAACGTAAGGATTTGCAAATGTTTTATGTGTGCACATGCCCGTGGTTTGCCCATCGCTTCAAATATTTAAATGCCTTTATGTACGAGTGTTATCACACTTGTACGTATCAGAGGAATGAAGAGTGTTAACAGGCAATAATGCTTACTTCTATATATAACGTACTTGGCATCGTATATGTTACTTAAGCTAGCATTGGTACACTATATAATGAAATGAGTTGTATTAGTTGTCGAGGTCATCCCTGAATTATATTTTGCAGTATATTCAAACACACATTTACCTACACAAAACATACAAATCTTCTTGTTCACTTGGAAAATGTATCAATCATTGTTTGCAGATTGAGAGTTTACTTAATAATCCAATTTCCCACTTATATTTGAACACAATTATTGTAATAAAGTGCAAATGCATACCTGAGATTAACGTAACGAGTTGCTGTTGGTGGTTGCACTTGTTTTTCAGGGATTGTCTCTACAAAAGTGAACTTATGGCGTATTCCTATTGGAAAAATATAATTGGAATTTTAACACTAAGTAGCTTCAGAATTTATTCTAGACGCAATATTGAAAAAGTTGAATCTGTATTATCTGTATGAATGAATAACGACAACGGTAACCGAAATGATGGAAATTTTACAGTCTAACAATGAAACAATAATTGTAACAGGAAGATAATTATCGGAACGACTTGCTGTGCTCTTACCTAGTCATTTATATTTAATAAGCGCCACTGCACAAATGAACAGACTGCTGTGGCTTGAGGCATCGAACTGATAAGCATATGAACAATTGCAGAAAGATTAAGGCACTATAATAACAAAGATATTGGTGATACGTACAAAAGAGTAAGATTTCAATGGGGATCCCTCCGCCACACCTTATTTTTCTAGTGTAAGTACACATCGATTGGATTCGAGATGGAATAGATTATGAATGAGAATAATGTTCTCATGGTAAATACTTTTTCCTACCCACCCGAAAATTACTTTTGGATACGGCCATGCATTGAGAGATAAGAATGTGCATGCGATTTATGAATTTTCAATAAACACTAACATTTGATACGGTGGTATTATTTTCTACACTGTCTGCTTGGCTTCACAGGGTATTCCTTGTACATACGTTTACCAGTGTTTCGGATGGTTTAAACCACCCGGTCAAAACCACCGGTTTAAATCAATTTCAACCGGTTTTAACCGGTTAAAACCATTAAATCACCCGGTTTTAAC